>PVKA01006101.1:0-85802 GCA_004027165.1 Ctenomys sociabilis | reverse complement strand
GAGTTCAAGCACCTAAGTTAGTTGAATGTCAATGGAGTGCCCACTTTTGACAGGTGTAGACAAAGGAAGGGTTGTAGAAAGAAAAAATCATGATGTGTGTGTATAGACAGTACAGTTGGGATAGATAACGCTGTGCTTCTACATAATTCTATGAGAGGCAAGATCTGCACTAATGGTGGTTGGACAGGATTTTATGTCGGCTTTTAGTACTATGGTCATCCACTAGGTAAATAATTATTGAATTTTTGATATAATTCAGGTATAAAAAATAAGTAAGCAACTACACTCTTAATTCACTGATAAGAGATATCTGCTAAAATAATATCTGTAAATATAATATCATGTATGCACCTTGTACAATACCAAAACATTATGAAAATAGTTTGCAATGTATTAATTCATCGAATGTGTATGGTTAAGGTATCTTGAAACTGTCTGATTGTCATTTGTATTTTAATAAAATAAAAATAAAAATAAATGAAAAAAAAATGCAAAGACACATAGAGGGCATGGACAAGGGTTCTCAGAAGCTCATTTCTGAGGGCAGCTTCTTAAAGGAAGCTACAGCTGGAATGGCAGGGCAGGGCCATGTGAAGGGCTGTTCAATGAAGAGGTTAGAAAGGCCAGAAGAATTCTGAGGAGTTTTGCAGCAGCATCCTGTCAATTGCGGGGAGGGCTCAGCTCACAGATGAAACTGAGAAACGTCTCACTGGCCACACACTTGAGGTTCTTAGAGGCCAAGTCAAAGGCCTGGATTCGATTTTTCAAGGAAGAAAGATGGCAGCTTTGGGATCTAAGTGGAGAAACGATGGGTGTGTGGGGTTTAGAGATCATTCTGCCTCATGATGCAAGGATGATTTAACAGGAAAATGTGACATAGCCCATGTAAAAGGGGTTACAAACCTAAGCCAGGGCAGGAGAGATTCATATGGAGAGGAGAGGAAAGAGAACAGAAAGCAAGATTTAGGTTTTACCACAAAGGAAACCGAGATGTCCACAATGAAGAGGAAATTAAAGGGATTCTAATAAATTTAAGGACTGATAATTTGCTTTTTGTTTCTTGGGAAGAAAGAGAGAGAATATTCATTTCACAAAGGACAGCTACATTCAATAAGCAAAAGTGAAGAGCTATGGCTGCCTCTGTGTGACTACCGCAGGTGATCTGATTCCCTATGAGAGGGTGTATCCAAACAAGTCGACTGCACTTGTGTTTCCACTCTAAATACATCATTCTATTCTTGGCTGTATGGAGCACAGGTTGGGATTATGAAAAACGTGTTTCTCCATTCCCACCAACCTCTAAGCAGAAATAGAGAAATGAAAGAGAAGGCTATTAGGGCAGAGAAAGAATGAAGGGCCTCCTTCCTCCCTGATTTCTTGCCGTTCCCATCAGGCCCTTCATGCTGGTAAGGGCATGGAATGCCAGCTCCTCTTTTATACTTATTTATTGGGCAGACCAGAAGTAATCTTGTTGCACTTGCCAAAAGGGGGAAGCCCCACCTAGCTTCCTCTGGATTCCAACCCCAGTATGCAAATTGCTCCTTGCCATTCCTCTCTCTGGCCCACTCACTGCCTACCTGCAGCCTTTTCATTTCTTTTAAATTTGCTTAATCAATTCCTCATTTTATGTCCATCTGGCTGCCACACTTGGTTCAGTTTCTTATCCTACCTGGCTCTTGACTCTCATATTTACTGTTTCCTTCAAACTGTGTTTCAGGTATCTGTTTGGCTTAAGTTGGGTAAATTCAACTAGCCATTCATATTGTGAGTCTGAAACAGAGAACAGACATTGAAGAGCCTTTGATATACCAAGAGTTCAGATGGTCTCATACTTACAATGATTTTACTTAGCATGGTGCAGTACTTTGAAATTTGCCCTTTTTCCAGGGCTTGTGATGCCCAATGCAAGGTCCTGGTCAGCCAGGAGATCAGGAGAGGAAACGGCCCACACTACAGCACATTGTGGTGCTCTGCTGTGGTGGGCTATGCGTTAGGTGTATTAAGTGCATTATCCTCTTGGGATATTTTGAATTTATCATGAATTAATCAGGATGTTACATTATGTTAACTCTAGGGGCATTTGTAGCTAAAAGTTTTGAGAATATGTAAGGTTATTAAATAGTCCCAGAGAGGAAATATCAGCTTCTGTGGTACTAGTCAGAGGGTACATTTTCAAGAATAATCAAGCACTTCAAGTTAATTACTTCCTTGCCTGTGAGTGTGTGAAATATGTGTAAGACTGAAGTCTTACACTTAATGTGGCATGGATTAAAAGGTTAGCATTTTTGATAGTGGAAAGAGTGAGGGTAAAAGAGTGAAAAAGCAAATAAGAGAATCTTCATGTTGAGAATATGGTGGAGGCTAATGACTGCACACTCAGTATATTTTTTTCTTTTATTATTGACAGAAGCAGGATTTTTTTTCTGAGATTATAAATCTACTTCTGGGATTCTGACAGCAATGGCCTAGTTGTACACTTAATCATAATATATGAAAGAGATGTTGATTTTGACTTCCAGAAAGGATTCACAAAGGGTCCTTCTTGCAATAGAGGTGTTCTTCTTTTGCCTCTTCTTCCTGATTCTGCTTTGTAAGGGCAGGAACTTCAGCAATCATAATGAACTCTGAAGTAACTTTGAAGACTGGATCAGAAAAGAGGGAGGGAATCTGTTTCAAACAGTTAAGGTTGTCATATCCCCTTCCTAAAGCTAGCAGCTGATCTTCAGACTCCTTAAATGAAAGAAAAATAAAAAATTGCAGAGTAATATAAATGAGTCTTAAAGGTGCTCAATGAGAAATAGTTGAAGGCCTTACTTGACCCTTCCATGCATCAATCACACCCTGTAGGAAGTAAGGACTTTTCTCAAGGAAATTACTCTAGCTTGAGATATATTTTCTTTAAATATGAGGAAGGATTTCTTCTCATTGCTCCTGGATCATCTTTATTGAGTCTTACCCTAAACACCCATTTCTAATCCCAGGGGAAATATGTGAATTTCTCTGGGTGGTCATCATGCACTTTTATTTCCCAGTGAGGCACGGCTGAAAGTCAGTCTCATCTTCACTCAGTCTCCAGAGGACAGTCATGGGGAAGAGCTCCTGCAGAGTGTTTCCCAGTAGTTTTTTGGTAAGACTCTCATTGGTGCCTATCCCAGGGCTATAGGAATGTTAATAAAAGTTCATAAATAGTTCATAAACAACACAGGACGTTTGCCTTAAATTGATGCAGGCAAACATCCCCTGCTGTTCTAGTGAGCAGGGAGAGGAGAAATATGAGGGATGAAGAAGAAAACATCTCAAATGTTCTACTTTATTAGTGAACATTGTCACTAAACATGACTATATCCATTGCTTAATGATTTAGTACTCTTTTTAGAAATCCATATATATTGTAAGAAACAGCGAGCATCACGGAGAGGTCTCTGGAACCAAACTGCTTGTGCTCAAAGTTCAATTATGTTTATGACACGATCTTGCACAGATGGCCACCTCATCAGTGAAGAAGACCTGAGCTGACTTTACTTCCACACAGTAATTCTGAAGACAAAATGGGTGTGAAAATTGTTAAGCAAAGCCTTGGCAGTGCGAGCCCTTGAGAATTTCAGAAAGACAGTGCTGGGCTTAGAAAACACACCAGAAAGAAGGTGTCAGAAGCAACCTTCTTCTGCCCTCCTGTCTCTCACTCTCTTACTCCCAAAGTCAAGAAACAGAATTTCTCTTCCCAAATGTAGATCAAAGAAGCCTGATTTGTTTTCTTCACACCCAGCTATAAAACCTGAATGCTTTCCTCTAGCTCTCCTCTTGTCTTTCTGTATAACAGCGGGTCATAAGGAAATTCTGACTTGCCTTGTTTGATTATAGGTCATGAGATGCTCACCCTAGAGAGGTCCAGCGCCATACCTGGGAAGAAGGTTAGCTCTAACTGCGGTATCAAGCAGAACCTGGACAGGCATTCTGGCTTTCTCCACTCTAGATCTCCATAAGCTCATATGCTTTTCATCCAATTGTATTTCTACACAATTATCTAAGTCTCTTAGAAACTAAACATAGAATTAGAAAGCTTCCCCGACACTCTTTGGTGTTCATTCCAAAGACAACTATGTAGTATATAAAAATATGATCAAATTAATTTGCATAGTAGTTTTCTATTAATTTTTATATTGCTAGTTTATTTCAGCAGGCTTCAATAGCAAACCTCCAGTGAGACAGTTTGAACTTCTCCACAGTGGAGTTGCTGTGACTCAATGAGTGCCTTCTGTTTCCATTGCTCCTCTTTGGTGGAATGTGATGCATTGGCGACATGCATAGTTTGTTTTTTTCTTTCTTGCAGTCTAACAGTCTTGGTAAGCTCTTAAATTGGAGAGGAATACATAGATATCTGCTTCATTGGGGTGCTTTTCTTTTCTTCTCAGTTCAGTGATACCTTAAGATTCAATTTAAGGGCTGTGTATTGCATGTTGACAATCTTGTCCATCAGTACAACAAACTCCACAATGGCAAGGACCACTCTCCTCATTTTTTGAGGCGATTTGAGGTATGATGCCCATTGTAACTCCTGGCATTCATTAGATGGTCACTTCATGTTTGTTGAGTAATAATGGATTAATGATTCATAAAAACAATTGTTGTTAATGAAGAAGTTATTAAAGCCATCCTTTTTTCTTTTTAAAAGATCAGTTTTATTTTGGTTTCTTCATGCTTCATTTTAAACAGGTTAACACTCATCACAAAGGAATTAACATTTTTCTATCATTTTCTATGTATCAGACTTTGAATGTTTTAGATATATTATTTTACTCAGTGTTCCATGATTTACATCATGATATTATATCACACCATTCTACAAATGAGGACACTGTAGCTATAGAGAATTATAGTGATTTCCGAATATTGAATTTTCATGGTGGAGCAAGCATTCAAACTCATTTGTCTCTGAATCCCCAGGTACTTAAAATTGGGATGCTACACTCGGATTTCTTTTAACAAGGTTAGTGAAGCAGAGTTAGATTTAGAAGATAGGGACAGAATGTCCCATGCCTAACAAGGTTTGATGCTGCACAGGGACCACATGCTGAGTGATGGGAGCTGCATGCCAGCTACAGCTAAGCTACACATCCACCCTGATTTGCTCTTTGGGTTGATGTCCACATGGCAGGACATTTGTGACAGTCGTTTCTTTCTCTCAATAATCAGGAGCAGTTTCTTCCTTCTTACCATTTCCCTCATCCTCTTCCCCTAATGCTCCCTAGCCCCTGAAGCCACTAAATAGGCCCTAACTTTCATTCCACTTTGGCAGTTGGTGCACACCAACTGAGCTTCTTGGCCTTCGCTGGATTATTAGTGGACATACTTTCTTCAATGCTGGGGATTTTGAAAATGAAGTTGCCAAGAAGCATCTTAGGCAACAGAGCAGAGTCAATTAATAAAGACTCCCTTCAAGCTCCAAATGTGTATTTAAAAGAGAGAAAACTCACTATGTACCAGCAAAATTTAAAGAAAGTAAAATGACTTTCTTTAGCAGAAATTAGAGCAAATTTACAACCAGAATGTCATTCACTGTACAAACTTAAAAGCAGTCTAGAGTTTAAAAGATTTACAAAGAGGACCAAGTACTTTAGAAGCTATGGTTCACAATAATCTAGAAATAGGACCTTCATCCTTACAAAATCCAGGAGTTAGAATACTAGACCTCAGGGGGCGCTGGCAAGATAGCTCAGTAGACTAAAGTACCTGCTCAGGTGAGCTTAGGCAAGCACAGGAGCTGAGGTTTGATCCCCAGCATCACATGCCACACTGTTCCTGCCTCCAGGGTGGGCTGAGCTCTCCAGAGTGTGGGTGCAGTGGTGCACACCTGTAATCCCAGGACTGGAGAGGCTAAAGTAGGAGGATCACAAGTCTGAGCTATGTAATGAGACCCTGTTACAACTAAATACATTAGAGAGAAAGAGAGAGAGGGAAAGGGAAAGAGAGAGAGATACAGAGAGAGAGAGAAAGAAAGAAAGAAAGATAGAAAGTAAGCTAAATCTCAGAACAGCAAGACTTAGAGATACTCACTTCCTCCAAAAAAAAATAAGGCAGGAACACTCCACATACTACTGTACACACCACAAACAAACACCATATTCCAGAATCTTTAAGAGGAAAGAAGCATTTCTTGTAAAAACTAAAAGCCCCAATTTTCCTACAAATAAATGTTCTTTATTTATACAGCACATGTTATACCTATTACATTTTGATGAACTAATGTGTAATTGAATTTGAATTGCACTACCCGAGGCTCCCCAGAAAAAGGACATACTATGCTGCCCCACTTAGAAGCTTCTAGGTACATCGATCATTGTGGGGCTCCAAGGACCATCACTACCTCCACCACCTGTCCCTCTCTTAACCATCCACCCACAAACACTCGCAAACTCCTACTGAAGAGGAACCCTTACATATACTTTTCAAGTCTCACAACTTCACCATGGACAGATGTGACCTTTAAATTCATATCACATGTACTTTAAATATACTAGGATGGGAAGACATTGCATAATCTGAAATCAGACAGCTAGTCATCCTGCAGCTCTAAGTAGAAGCTCATGCCATGAAAACTCCCCAAATCCATGGCTCATGAATATTCCCCAACTGCGCATATGCACAACAAAGAACCACACAACAAGCACACCACTAATTCTAATACTGAGCTTGTAATAACACCTGAAAAGTCTTAAGACCTATGCACTTGTAGTACATTCACATATGAATTCAACTCAGAAGAGTAATTTCTCCAGACCTCCGGAAGGGAAGCTCATGTCACAGCATTCTGCCTGGAAAATTCCAAAACCCATGTCTCACAAGTGTCCCACAAAAAAAAGACCATATCTCACTGAATATGAGCTCACGGTCAGTTCCTGGGTGAGCACACCACCCATTTGTATAAGTCAACATACTGCAGCCAGGACCTAGACATGCTTTATTGAAATATACTTAGAAACTTTGTTTCTTTTTTGTAAGAATCATTCTTGTTTATGTCTTGTACTGAGTAACTACTTTGAAAATAGCCATGCAATAATGTAATAAATATTGCTATTTTATTATTATTTGGGTATGATAATTTTGATTTTTTTCACAAAATGAAAAGAAAAAGGAAGAAATATAATCACATTGAAAGAAGGCACGCTAACAAAATAGTTGGAAATTCTGCTAAGTGAAATGTGTCAAACCAATGATAAAAACTACAATCACTAAAAGTAATAATCCCTTGAGTGCAATAAAAAGACAGTACATCCTTTGGGCTGAGGAAAGTGAAAAGAAAAAGTAAGTAAAATTACTGAGAGGTTAGCCCAGGGATGAAATCAAAGAAAACTATATAAGTGAGATTAAGCAAATTTTTTAAAAAAAGTATGACAAATTTGAATGTTTGCTTTATTAAACTTTAGAAATAGAGGAAAAGGGGGAAGTATAACATTGGAAGACATAAAACACTGCTCTATTTTGTATTTTTTTTTTGTTGTTGTTCTGCTTCTCCTAGTATGGAACAGCTCCAACTGGCCTGGAACATCCTTAGGTTCTGAGCTCCCAGAGGCCCAACAGTAAAGAAAAGAAAAAAGGCATAAAATCCAAAGCAATGATAGGAAAAGTGTAAAAGATGGAGTAGCTGTAAACAATTACATAGTTGTTTTTTCTCTTCTGTATTTAGGACAGACTCTGCTGGGTCACACTACATGGATTGAACTTGGAGTGATTCTACTGTTTTTCAGCTTTTAAGTGCTGGGATTACAGGAATGCACCACCATGCCCAGTCTCCATCATCTCAGTCTCAGTGCGCCCCAGCTGCTGCGCTCTGCCTAAGCAGGCTCTTTAGTCTGCTGAGCTATTAGACTGGCCCTAAAAAATTGGATTTTTATTTGCAGTGTACTGTTTCTCTCCCCCATGCCCTCTCTGTCTCTCTGTCTCTGTTTCTGTCTCTGTCTCTGTCTCTCATGTGTGTGTGTGTGTGTTTGTTTTACTAAGGACTGAACTCATGGCCTCTACACTAATCTATTGAACTGTCCAGACTGGCCTTAGATTTGTGATCCTCTGGCCTCAGCCCATCTCCAGACAGCAAATCTTCCTCCTGCAGTACAGATAATGAATTGATAGCCTCAATGAGTTGGAAAAGTAAATATCCACCTAGAGTTGTCTATCCAGCTCTACTATTATTTGAAGGCAAAATTAAAGTTGTATCATTCCCAATAAAACAAAAACTGAGAGAATTTCTTCTATTGGAACTCCCTAAATAATCTTCTGAAGGCTGTACTTCAATGGAAAAACTAAACCCAGAAACAACAATAAGGAAATAAATTACAATATTGATAAGTATGAGAATTATGGATAATTATTAATTACTAAGAAAAAAGAAAATAATAGAATTTTAATAAGAAATATGAAAAGTTAGCCAGAAGGAAAACTAAAGTGCTGGATAAGGGCTGGGACTAATGGGTATGTGCTCTGATCTCCTACTACAGCCCCAGTGCAGGGTAAGTAGCTGCTTATATTTATGCACCACTGAGTTAAATATGCATTGTAAGAATAAAAAGCAAAAGAATACAATGAGAATTATTTCCAAGGAAGAAAAAATAAATACAGAAATATTGCCAGTCTATGGGTGCCATATCAGGTGACCATACATTAGATGTTTTAATCCATTGCAGATATATGAGCTTCTGGAATGTAGAGCCAATGCCCGCCTCCCTCACTCACTGAGAGAAAGGCCTTCGCAGTCCACTCATCCTTCCCAGGATCTGGCAGAAGCGCTTCCCAGCTTCTGGACACTGCCAGCATTGCTTGACCTGGGCAGCACGGCTCCGGTGTCACTGTGCATGTGTGGGGCTTTCGTTTGTGTGTGTCTGATTTCTCTCTGCCTGTCTCTTATACGGATGCTTGTGATGGAATTTGGGCCCAGTAGTGTGACCTTATTTCAGAATCTTCCACTCAGACACATCTGCAGACACTTTTTCTAACAAAGGCAGTCTCCATTGGCTTCAGACATCAGTATGCGTTTATCCTTTGAGCTGCCATCGGGCCCACTACAGTGGGAAGAACAGGTTGCTATAAACAAAACAAATAGAAAAAAATCCCCCCAGAAAATAGAGATAATAAAAGCAATACTTCCAATAACTATTTTATGTTCAGTTTAAGTACTTCTTGCTTAATTTCCTCAACTTTAACTCTGAACCTAGATTGGAATAATAGCATTAGATAAGGACTCAGCACACTATGGAGAAAGCATGAAAGTGTGATTTTCATCTGTTTCTGTGAATAAAGTTTGTACCCCTTCTTTTCTGTGACTTTGTTCCTTACAGCAGAGTTCAGTGGTTGGGACAGATCCCATAAGTCCTATGGAGCCAAACCCTTGACTACCTAATGAACACCTCATACAGAAATCGACAGAGAGAGAATTGGATGCATTTCTTGATTGCTTATGTCTTTCTGTGTGCTGGGGAGGGACATGGGAGTCAGGATACCACTAATACTGGACATCAGTGCCATCATCCATGCTCTGAGATTTTCAGTGGAACTGAAGTTCTCAGTGAATTGACAAATGAAGGGAAAATAGTTCTGTTTCTTTGGATTGAGAAATTTGAATTCAAGATTTCCTTCAGCTTCTCACAATATCCTTAGCAGAGAGATTTTCAGTGAGATGTCAGGCACATTGGACTGGAAGGTTGAATGGCAACGTTCCTGGTCCAGATATATGCAAAGTATATGTGCCCCGTGTTTTACTCCTAATGGGATGCATATTTTGGCCTAATTTTATTTTTACTTCTGTTGTAAGCTGTCTCCAATCATCCTGGTCAAAGTAGATGGGGAATAAATAAATAATCACACATGGGCAGCACAATGAAGAAGAAAATGTGCAGCAAAAAAGCTGAGTCTCCTAAGTAGCTGTATTTTAAGTGGAAGGTCACCCTTTTGCATTAGGTAGTAGTTACAGGATATTTGTGGACTGCCTTAAAATGCCAGGAAAATGTCACTGATGGTCGCAGCTTTTGGAAAACAATAGGTCAGAATGAGTTACGTTGGCTATTCCACTTTTGGATTTGACATTCTCTGTACCACACATAAGCCTCTTCTCTGTTTCAGCTTGGTGTAGACACCACCCTGCTCTCAGGCCCAGGGTACCATGAGCAGCACCCGCTGATGGGCCAGCGTGGCAGGGGTGACACATTTGGGTACTGAACTTACGACAGTCACCACCAAGTATCTAGGTATCCCACCCCACCCCCGCACCAATTACAGGGGGCAAAGAAGCAGTATTTCCTATTATTCCAAGGCTGCTACCTTACTTAAATTTATGCTTGAGTGAGCTGCTTTCAAAATAAGCTGCAGGCAGTTTTACTCTCTGGCACAAGACAGACAGCACAGAAAGATTATGCCGCACGCACGCACACACACACACACACACACACACACACACACACACACACACACACGTGCTGGAGCATCAACCCATTTTTCTGGACAACTCAGAGAAGAAATAAGTGTCCTGCAAAGAGTAGCTGAGAAAGGCATGGCAGCGCAGAGGAGGGTATAGGTGCAGGCAAACCTGGACTCCCCAAAGAGCACTGGGAACCACACTGGTGAAGCAAACCCAACTTGATTTGGTCCACTGATGCCACAGAGGATAAAATGTGGACAGCCTTTTAATGATGCCAGAAGGAGGGCTGGAGAAGATACTTTAAAGGATTTTTTAACTTTAATAAAATAATACCTATCAATGGAATAGAGTAGGAGATTTTATTTGGACACATCTGGCTGTGAATGTCACATGACTTTCCCCTCTTCAGGTTCCTCCTTATTCTCTTCCCCTTCCCCTTTGTCTTTCCTAACAGCTTCCTCCCTACTTCCATGTGTTCTTTCTTTTTAAATTATTATTCTTATTTAAAATATTAAAGGACTGGGCTTGAGTAGTTTTAAGGCACAGGATCTAAGGCAGGGAACTGAGTGGATTGGCTTTCCGTTCATGTCTCTTTCTAAGCTTCGAGAACATTGTAAGGCAATCGTCCTCAGTGTCAGTGAAAATCCTTGTTTGGTGAGTGGGATTGCTAGGAGAATCATTTGTTTATCCTCATTACAGAGAAATTTTCCCAGATGAAAGAAGTGTTTCATATTATGTATCTATTTGAGGCACTACCATGAAATGCTCAGGGAATTCTTTGATTTTTAACTATCTTTCTGGACAAGAGTGCATTTGACCTGGATGGCTTAGTTTGCTCAGCCCTGTGAATTCAGGGGAATCTTCACTCTCAAAAGTTACAGAGTAAATCAGGACGTAGATTTGCAGGTTCATAGTCCAGTTTTCCCACTGGAAACTTCATGCGTACACCTCTAGTGAAATCTTCAGGACATATAATTGTGTAAAAAACCTTCTCAGCCCCTGCTTTGCTTGGAATGTGGAGGTATGTGTCTGTGTTCTTTCTGTTGTCTAAATGGGGATGGGATTGAAATTCTCCCAAAAATATGAAGAATTCCATAGTTCCTTAAAATGGAGTGATGATTCAGGACATCTTTCAGTCCTGGATTCTGTTTCCTTAAATGGGAAGTTTGTGGTTCCATGTTATGCTTTTTGAGACGGAGGGAAAATGTGCACAAAAACTGGTAACAGCGTGCTGGCACACCTGAGACCCTCATCCAGCCCTTAGAGGAGGTCTCCAGTTTTGTGGAATGAGAGAAACAAAAATTTAAAATGGGCATATAATCATGTTTTATAGCCAAATTCTTTTCATGTAGGCTGGACCTCTTTGTGCTTTGTCTTGCTCCCTCTGTGAACTGGCTCACTTCAGCAAATTTGCTTCTTCTTAAATATTATCAGATCCAGCTAGACACAAAACTCTCACCAGGCCAGATTGTTCACTCTGCCACTGCTTAGAGACTTCTTCATGAAATTGGGAGTCTTGACCTAGTTTGTCTCATTTTGTCTGCCTAGTTTGTCTACCTTACATTTGATCCTAAAATCATGTGTAGTAATTTTAAGAGAAAACTTGGGGCAATGTTTTGGTCTATATAAAATGAGGGTTTTCCACATAGAAGGGAGACATTTCCAGAACTTAGGTCCTTTCTCTTTTATGTTAGAGTATTAGAACATCATATCATAATTAGAAATAATGGTTCCTTCTTACCTTCCCTGTCCTTCTGGAAGCTGCAGATTTCTTTATTCTTTATAACTGCTACAGCTCATAAATCTTTAGTTCACTGCCTTGCAGCCAAATGCTAGCGTAGCTCTTGAGTCTGAGGCTATAATAGTTTACCAGGCTAGCAGAAGAGATGCCATGTCTTGCCCATGAGTTGAACTGAGGTTTTCTTAATGTTAGAGGTCAAATCATTTCATTCAAACTGGATAAAATCTGACCACAAAGCTGTCCTTCTGCTCTCCAGGCCCCTTTGAACTTTATTCTTCAGCTCTTTAGACTGCTAAACTTCAAGGCCATCGTTGCTGAATCTGTTTAGATTAATCTCTCTAGAAGCTTGGGTGGATTTTGAAGGATTTTTTCCCCATAATATTAATGTTTATTGCTTTATCTGAGTACTGTATTGAAAGCCCAAGCACTTAGTTTTTTGTTTTTTTTTTCTGTTCGGTTTTGTTTTATTTTTGTTTTGGTACTGGGGATCAAACTCAGGACCTTGAGCTTACCAGTCAGTGCTTATGCCCCTGAGCTATATCTCCAGCCCCTCTTGAAGGATTATTGGCCAGGTACTCCCCTTCACTATCCCTTCACTTAAACATGGCTCCTCACACTTTTGACTGGGACTGACTTCTTTCTTCATTTTTAATTTTTTTAAATTATCTTTTTATTTGATACAGGGTCTCACTACACAGCCTGGACTCCTCATGATCCTCCTGCTTCAGCCTCCTCAGCACTGGCATGTGCCTCCACCACGTGGGTCAGACTTCTTTTTTTAAATATAGTTAGTACAGGATCTAAAGGGTCTCACTATGCAGATCAGACTCACAGTGATCCTCCAGTTTTCAGCCTCCTAAATGCTGGGATTATAGGCATGTGCCACCACACCCAATCACCATCTCAGCACACCCTGGGGATGAGTCTGGCATGGCATGCTAAGGATCGAACCTTTTTTCCTGTGTCTACCTAAGCAGGTGCTTAGTCCACTGAGCTATCTGGCTTTCCCTGGGACTGACTTCTTAAGAGCAGGACACAAAGCTTTGAGCTTTACCCTAATGAGGGGAACTGTGCACTGTTCCTGCTACCTTACGAAGCTGTCTCACTTCTTTGTGAAACATGCCACTGACACCCTGGGTACTTTCCTTGTCTTTTCTAGATTCTTCTAGTACTTTATTTATATTTTTTCATAACTTTATTGAAGAACAAATAGCAATGAGATAGTTTCAAATCCAATTAGTAGGACACATTCAATAATTAATACATTGCATATTGTTTTCTTAGTGCTTATTTGTTGTACAAGGTGCAGACATAATACTCTATTTACAAACACTATTAGAGCACATCCTCTATCCATTGAATTATGAGAATGTAGCTGTATACCTATCTTTTTTTTCAAAGCTGATTTATATGACAGTTTCAATAATTAATGCTTTTTATATTATTATCTTCCTAGTGGTTATCCATAGTACAAGAAGCAGACAGAATATCCTGTCCAAACACTTTGGTGCAAATTTTTCTTCTCATAGAATTATGCAAAAGTAGCTGCACATCTAGTTATCCTAACTATTCTGTGTATATAAATAGAGAATAGTCCTTCATTTGTGTCCCCTTTTTTATTTAGTCCTGTCAGAGATGGATATTCCATTGGCATTCAATTATTATAGGTGCTTGAATTCAGCGAACCAATTCAACACTGCCCATCAGTCCACAATAGTAGTGGGTTATCTACAGGAGTTGTTGACTAGAGCCTTTTACAGCTCAGCATATTAATATGGCTTTACTTTATATACCTTGTTTTTATACTGTCCTGCTGGATGGTTAAGATCAAGATAAAGCAAGACCTTTATAACAAGAAATGCAATCTTTGTATCTGATAAAGTCAGTCAAGTCCTCTCACGGTTTATCCTGTAACCCTGTACCTCACTTTGCAGATCCTTTGTCAGTATCAGCCATGTGGATGAGTCATGGCCATTCCTTGACCAACTTGCTCTCTGTGAAACCCTGTGAGAAAGTTTTCTCTCCATGTGACTCTCCTTAGGCACACTATTCTAGTACTTTATTATCCAGACCTTGTAGCTTCCTGAGTTTTTGTGGCCTTTATGGGGCTGTGTACCACAATGCTGTGCAACTGACTTCTGAATTGCGGCAAGACTAGCCAGAACCCTGGCCTGGTTACCCACAATGGAACATAAGTATTCTATTAACCACTGTGAGGACTGTAAGCATGCTGTACCATGAGGAACATTTTCACCAGGAAATATTCTCTCAAATTATGTGCTGTATCTGGTCAAGACCGCAACAGATCATTTCTGAAAGCAATGCCTCAGAATTCATTTTGACTCAAAGCTAAGAGAACACAAACCAGCAACTTTCAGAAGTTTCAGTTTTTATTTCTGGATCTGTGGGGGGTAGAGGAGTAAAGGCAGAAGAGACACACTGGAAGTAAGGGCTTAGTTAATCAACCCAGCAAGCCTTTGTTACAGCTTTTCCCCAAGGGGCTGCTTCCTTATTTTGCTTTCATGTGCTCCCATCTGACTCTCAGATCTGTGTCTTTCCTATCTAGCCATTCTTTTATGATAAGAATCAAATTCAATATGAAGGAGACAGACTAAGACCTCACTGAAGCCTCACAGCACGTGAAGAGCAGTGACTCCTGTGTCCACAGCAGGTCACTGTGTGGCCACCAGTGACATCTGTTGCACACCTGCCTACTGGATTTTGCTTCAGTGAAATCCTGATGTGTCAGTGAATAAGGCTCTTTTAAAGATAACGAAAAATCATGAAAAGCTACCCTTTTAATGTGTTACCATCTGGCCTTTGTGATAGTGGTGATGATAAAGAATAGGTGCAACATATGCTACATACATGTACATACATGCAAGCATATGTAATAATCCTATAGACCTTACAATATATCTCCCAACACCCTTTCGAGATAGGCATTCATTTTACTGATACCATTAATTACAATTTATCATAAATAAGTGCATTAAAAAATAAAGAAGCTTGATGTGACAACAGTATAAATGACTTGCTTCACAATAACTGGCTAAATAACAAGAGCAGCGCTCTGGACTCTGGCTAATTAAATGACTTCTGTGAACTAACAACATTAGCATCAGCTCAAGTGCATTAGAATGGGAGGTTTCGGAGCTCCACCCCAAAGCTGCTCAGTCAGCATCGGGATTTTTAACAGGATCCCAGGTGATTCTCCTGCACACTTTAAGGAACTCTGCTCTCATCAAATTTCTGTTATATGTTGTGGAAGCTTTAATAATTTTTATCACTAGCTGCCTTCTTGTTCCTCATAGCCTCTCAGTAGGATGACTTTCTTTTTTTTATTTTATTTATTTATTTTTTAAATTTCATTGAAGTACAAATATCAATCAGGCAGTTTCAAGACACCTTAACAAGACCGATTTGATAAATTAATACACTGCAAACTGTTTACATAATGTTTTGGCATCGTACAAGGTGCATACATGACATTACATTCACAGATATTATTATAGCAGATGTCTCTTATCAGTAAATTAAGAGTGTAGCTGCTTACTTATCTTATTTTTTATACGTGAATTATATCAGAAATTCAATAAATATTTTCCTAGTGGATGACCATAGTACTAGAAGCCGACATAATATCCTGTCCAACCATCATCAGTACAAATCTTGCCTCTCATAGGATTATGTAGAAGCACAGTGTTATCTACCCCAACTGCACTGTGTATACACACACATCATGATTTTTTCTTTCTACACCCCTTCCTTTGTCCACACCTGTCAAAGGTGGTCACTCCATTGTCATTCAACTAACTTAGGTGTTTGAACTCGACGCCACAGTCCAACACAGTCCAGCATTCCACAACAATAGTGAGTTACTCAGGATCACTTTCTAGGTCTCAGCCCAGTAGAGTGAGAAATCACCAAGTCTGGGGTCTCAGCATCACTCTGGCTTTTCTTGAGTTTAAGAAGTCATTTTCTCATTCTGAATGTTACCATTGCTAGAAGACAAAAGTAAACACAGTTATACACTGGCAGGAAACAGGACAGGAAAAGAAAATATACTCTTTAGATAACGTGTTCTCCCTTCTGATTTGATGAGCTGTTCCCACACCATGATCCCTAAATTTTAAAGGTCCTGAAGAGAGCTACAATTGAAGCCTTGCAGCGTTGGCTGTGAATGGAATCTGCTGGAGAGCCAGATCTAATTTTGCTTCTAATGTCTCAGAGCTCTATTAAACTGTGTTGAAATTTTCACAGAGAAAACCAGCATGCTTTCAGAATGTGCCAACTCTGTCTTTTACTCAGAATTCCAGGATAGCAACACTACAGATACATAGAGATGTTCAAGTCATTGGCTCAGAAATCTGGAAGCCGAGCTGTCTTGCCAGCCACTCGAACTACTATATGTTCCTATTTAGCCTGGAAAAATTTACTAATGAAACCAGAGAAAAATAATGACACTTGGCAGATAGTTGCTGTGATCACACATAGGACTTGGAACTAAGTCTGTTAGGTCTCTGACAAGGTCCTACTGTCTCTCAGAGTCCTGCAAAGATATCAAAGGTGAACACACTGCTGTCTCCCACTCAAGCCAAGTGGTGCCTGCCTGCCAAGGTTTTGAATGTCTCTAATCTCTACCTTCAGCTATTTCATTATTACCACAGCATCATCTTGTGTGATGATCACTGTTTACTTCACATCAAGAGTGCTTCTGATTGCTGTTACTTTTGTTGCTGTTCGTCCTGTTTCAGAGATCTAAACAGCACATTCTCAAAAGGGACAGCAGGAGCCAACCTGAGTCAAGGGCAGACTCATGATCCCAAGAAGTCTTCTCAGAACCTTCCTCCCAAGGGAGGAAAAATCATCTAACAGCCATGGAAATTGTGAAGTTTATGTTCATTTTATCTGAGATATTAAAGCTAGATACTTGGAGGACACAGGGAAGTCTGAGAATTACTTGTATTTCTGGTGAAAATATGGACCTATAAAAGTTGTGAGAATAAAAAAATGGAGTGTTGTGTCAAACTTCAACAAGCTGACTAATAAATAAGGCAAGCAAGCAAGATGATCATGAAGAGAACTGCAGGCATGTTTGTCTGATAAAAAGCAGTGCTGTATCACAAACACTGCCAGAATCACAAGTTGCACAAAGCCTGTTTTTGGTGCCAGCGTGTTTACTATAGCGTATTCATTCATCCAACCTGTGTTTCATGAGCTCCTCTTCTGTGCCAGAGGCAGCCACCAAGTAGAGAGGAAACAGCCCAAAGCCCCTGCTCTTTCTCCTTTATCACATGGCTGATGTCTACCATGATGGTGGAGAGGAGCAGGGACTTTGGACAGCAATAAGAATAATATTTACCTGAGAGGGCATGCGGCTTGTACTGTTTTACACATATATGCATGGAATTGAACTTGACTTGTCAGTTTCCTTGTTCTTGCTGGGTCAATATGTATCATGACATCAATGAGGTCTGGATGTATATATATATATATAAATCCTAATGATCATGTGTTTGTTACAACTACCCATAAAAGCCTCAATTCAGAAGCAGAGTTCATCTAAGTATTAAAATCTAGGTTCTTATGAACAAACCTAAGGTGCTCTGAATGACCTTCCTGTGGGGCTCATTGTTTCTCCACAAGTGCTCCGTGAAGTGGAACAGATTCCCACATTCACTCTGCTTCCACTGAGTGAGCTGCACCAGCCAGCAGCCGCTATGGTTGTCATCTGCTGGGAGTTATTACCAACCATTAAAACTAAAAGGACTGTTAATGTAAAATACTATAGCATGCTTTGAAATTCACAACGTGTTTCCATTTTATAACCCCCTGCCAAACTGAATGTAGAGGTTTACCTAATCATAAAATTTTACCTCTCACATCTTTTGCCTTCCCATTTCCCCCTGAATACCAAGAAACCATCCACGTTGTAATAAGACAAGATACATTAAATTACTTAATGGAGAACTCAGTCATGTTTTAGCAGAGGTTATTCTGCATAGGTCTTTTGTGCTTTATCTTTCCATATTCTGAAAAAAAGTGCATGTTGTAGGCTGCAGGCCATTCTCTGCGAGATGATGGCTCTACGTGGACTCGGAGGCCTCATTGTGTTCTCACGCAGCTGTGAGGAGGCTGGCACAATGCTCTTCAGTAAATAGGCTTTGTCTGCCTGTGCTGGCAGCAATTGCTCCAGGAAGAGCCTGGACAATATGCTACTGCATATTCCCCAAGGCACTTAGCACTCCTGCACATAGCTTCCAAATCTGTCATCT
This sequence comes from Ctenomys sociabilis, assembly GCA_004027165.1. NCBI lineage: Eukaryota > Metazoa > Chordata > Mammalia > Rodentia > Ctenomyidae > Ctenomys > Ctenomys sociabilis. The sequence goes on along the minus strand of PVKA01006101.1, from coordinate 67,378 downwards.
TTCTATTCTGCTCTTTCCAAGTTCCTATTCTCCCGGGCCAGCAACATAAGACATAGCTTCTTTTCCATTCTCTGGGGCCCATAATCATTCCAGTCCTATGCATGTTCACTTTCCAGAGAGAAGAATCGTATCGGTCCAATTCTCTACAGAATGAAGGAGAAGTGAATTATGGTTTAAGAAGGAAATTTCATCTCAGTGGTCTCCAAAGCATGGAGCAGTCAATAGATTGAAAAGCCAAAAGGAAGGATATTCTGTAAAACCGCAATCAATAAATTATAGGTTCTGAGATCATCATAAGCTGTTGGTTATCATCACGCCTACTCATTGTGACTGTCTTCAGGATGTGCCCAGCAGTTGTCTCACTGAGATGAAAATGGAGTGAAATTAGGAGGCGAATTTCAAACTCAAATCAGAGCACACACACCATGTTCTGTATTTTAGTGATGGGCTTTGAGTTGCTAAAACTGCACAAAAGGAAGAAAATATCTTTGTGAAAGTAAACAAAAGTAAAACTGCACTGTGAAGGCCATCATGTACTTAAAACTTGAAGGAGCTCAGCAGGGTAGACCAGAAAGCCTATGAAAGGCTGTAATTGGAAAGAGACTGCAGATGCCTTTGAGTCAGGAGGCTACAGGAACTTTTTTTTCTTTTTTGGCCAGGAATCAAACACAGAATCTTACTCTTTCCAGTGGGCACAGTGCCACTGAGCTATCTCCCCAGCTCCTGATACAATGATGTTTAAGCCCTAGTAAGGAGTCTATTTTTCTCTTGTCACTAATGGGAATCTGCTTAATAGTACAAATCAGTTTCTATTTACAAAGGTCATTACATAACTTTGTTCACCCACCAAATGTTATCAGTGATATTAGAAATTAGATATTAAAATATGATCAAAATGCAGGGAGAAGGTCTAACTATGCATGAGGCTTTTTAATTTAAGAACTTAGCTTAAGAATTCAGAACCTCTTCAAAGTTAACAGCCTTGCTGGAAGTATGAGATTTTAAAACAACTCTTTAGAAATGAAGAGTTTCACTGTGTAATTTGGTGCTTATAACAAGTGTAGAGGTACTGTCTAGGAGAAGACAAGTTTAAGGAACAGTTAATTGGGTTTTTCAGAAGTTTTTTTTAAGTGTTTGGTACAGGGTCTCACTACACAGCTTGGACTCCTAGTGATCCTCCAAATTTCAGCCTCCCCAGCACTGGGATTATAATAGTGTGCGACCACACCTGGTCTCTTTTGCCATCTCAACACGACTGGAGGTCGGGCCATCATGGCATGTGGAGCCTGGGATCGAACACTGGTCCCTGGGCTTGCCTCAGCAGGCACTTAGTCCACTGAGATATCTCACAAGAGTTGGTTTTGATGTGTATAAAAAGCTAAGAAACGAAAAGATTAAATATTAGGAAAGGCAAGTGGTTTGTGGGTTACATGGAGCCAAATTATTTGTTTAAAAAGAGGATTTAAACACATTAGTGAGAAGTGAGTGTGGGAGTGAGAAGTGGGCACTGCGGGCCTCACAACTGGAAGCTGCCCCTGGGACAAAGGTCAGAGGGTCCATTCGTGTCCCCATTTGTGTGCAGGTATTTGTTCCTGCTGAAGTAATTCTTACAAAGCACTGAAAGTGATGCTGACTGATTTAGACAGAAAAGAAATATCTTCAAAGGATGTCAGGATAGCAGATTTTCTCTAACTCCTAAAGAAACGGGCTCTGACAATCAGTAGGAATGACATAAGAATAACTGCAAACTCAGTGGCCAAGATGGCACTAGAGAAATAATCCCCAGAGGATGCACTGACTCTGCTGTTGAATCATGGGTCTGGGTCACACCGCAGATATTGCTGTCCTGGCTGCCTGGATGTCCAGGATCCCCTCAAATTGAACCTTCCATGGTCATTTTCACTTGGGGAAGAGGCAGAAGCTGCACAGTGCTAGATTTGGTGAATAATGTGGTGACAACACGCTCATGTTTCATGAGCCTACCTTTTGGTTAGATGGTACTGGACAGAAGCCCTTTCCATATTTTTTATCTTGCATCACAAAAAAGGACAGTAGACTTCCAGAGTCTAGGTTCTCTAAAAAAGAAGAACTGATAGGATGGATGGAAGGACTGATAGATAGATAGATAGATAGATAGATAGATAGATAGATAGATAGATATGAAAATCAGTTAATTAGGAGACTTGGTTCACACAACTATGGAGATGGAGAAAATCCCACTCCTCCCCACACCATCTCCAAACTAGAGACCCAGAGCCCTTTTTAGTATAGCTCAGTCCAATATAAAGAACTTCAAAACTCAAGGAGTTGATGCTGTAGGTCTCAGGCTCTGCAGTCTGAGGACAGATGGAGTGTAGGCCACCTCTAGAAGACAAAGGGGTAAGTGTTCATTTTCCATGTCTTTTTGTTCTTTACAAGGTCCCAACAACTGGCTAGTGTCCAGGTGATGCCCACATTGAGGGTGGATTTTGCGAGCGATCTGGATGTCGCTTAATTCAATCAAATTAATGGCATAAAGTGATCATCACAGCAATGCACTGTATTTTATAAAATATGCATAGTAAGGGGAAAGTGCTACTACTCATTCAGAATGTGTTAATTACCTCCAAATAAAATTCTCTTGAAAAAGCCGGGCATGGTGGCGCACGCCTATAATCCCAGCACTCGGGAGGCTGAGGCAGGTGGATTGTTGTGAGTTCGAGACCAGCCTGAGCTACAAAGTGAGCTCAAGGCCAGCCTGAACTGTATAGTGAGACCCTGTCTTAAAAAAAAAAAAAAAAGACAAAAACAAAAACAAAAAAAACAAAACAAAAAAAATAAAATAAAATTCTCTTGGAGTTAGCCAGTCATGCCCAATCATCATTCTTTCTAACCCACTGACAAAAACAATTTTATTTTCTATGTATTTCATATGAATGGAATTATATGTGACTTTCATATCAGCTTTATTTTGTTTAACATGCTATTAAGGTTCACAATTATTTTTTATTTTTATTTTATTTTATTGAAGAACAAATAGCAATGAGACAGTTTCAAATCAAATTGGTAGGACAGATTCAACAATTAATACATTGCACATTGTTTTTGTAGTGGCTTTTTGTTGTACAAGGTGCATATATGATACTCTATAAATACTAGTAGAGCAGATGTCTTTAATCAATGAATTAAGAGAATGTAACTGTATACTTATCTTTTCTTCTAAAGCTGAATTAGGCCATGACTCATCCATATGGCTGACACTGACAAAGGATCTCCAAAGTGAAGTACAGGCTTATAAGATAAGCCCTGAGGGGACTTGACTGACCTCATCAGAAACAAAAGTTACATTTTTTGTTATATGGATCTTGCTTTATCTTGGTCTTAACCATCCAGCAGAAAAGTATAAAAACAAGGTATATAAAATGAGGCCATGATAATGAGCTGAGCTGTAAATTGCTCTAGTCAATAACTTCTTTGCATAATCCACTATTTTTGTAGACTGGTGAACTGTGTTTGATTGGTTCGCTGAATTCAGGCACCTATAATAATTGAATGACAGTAGAATACCCATCTTTGTTTTTTTATTTTTTATATTAATTTTATTGAGAAAGAAATAGCAATAAGAATGTTTCAAAACAGTTTAGTAGGACAGTTATGATAATTAATACGTTTCATATTGTTGTTTTCATAGTAGTGATTCCTAGTGCAAGATGAAGACATGATATCTTGTCTAAATGCTATTAGTTCAAAAGTTTCCTTTCATTGAACTAAGAGAAAGTAGTTGCATATCTATGCTATTTTTGTATACACATACATATATATGTACACATATATATTTTTTCACTACAAAATGGTCCTGCATTTATATCCCCTTTTTCGTTTACTTTTGTCAGAGATGGGTATTCCATTGCCATTCATATATTATAGGTACATAATAAAGGTAATCCAGTATAGTCCAGTAGGTCCACAATGCTGTACTACATATCAATATTTCATTCCTTTTTGTAAATGGATAATATTCATATTCACATGTATGTACTTTTTATTTTAAAGAAAATAAAAAATGATACAGAATTTCAAAATAAGATAGGAAATAAAGAATGGTTGCAACCATGGTTGCATATTGCTCTCTTCAAAGTAGTTGCACAGATTAATAGATACTTTCATGTAAAATCAATCAAACAATACAAACAAATAATACTAACTCTTTCTTTCAGTGAACTAATAGAAATTAGTAGTACAATTATCCACCATATATCTTTTCTCTTTTTTTCTCCTTTTATGTTCTTTCCTTTTGAGCAGTTTCTTTCCCTTTCACTATATCTATTGTAATTTCTATTCTTATTTAGTTTTAATCTCTTGCACTAATGAGACAATATGATGTTTACCATGTGAGTCTGATTTATTTCACTTATGAATACGGTCTCTAGTTGCATCCATTTATATATATAATCCTCAAATTTATCTTTCTTTATAGCTAAGTAATACTTCATTGTATAAAATATCACATCTTTTTTATCCATTCCTTGTTTGATGATCATTTGAGTTGATTTAAAGTTTTAGTTATTGCAATCTGTGCTGCTACAGTATGGGTGTACAAATATAGGTGTGATATGATGTCTATAATTTTTCTGGGAAAACACTCATAAGGGGAATAGCTAGGTCAAATGAGACCTTTAATCTTAGTTTTCTGAAGAGTCTCTACACTGATTCCTGCAATGGATATAAGGGTCTACACTCCTACCAACAGTAGATAAATAAAAGTTCCTTTTTCCCCCACAGGCCTACCAGTATTTGTTATTGATTTATTACAGCCTAGTGAGATAAGATCTCAGTGCTATTTTACTTTGCATTTATTGAATGAACAATGACTTTTGACATCATTTACATGCTTATTTGCATGACTAGGAAAGGAATCTTTTAGAATTTTCTACATATAAGATAATGTCATCTGCAAAAACAGTTTTACTTTTTCCTTTCCAATCCACATGCATTACTTCTTTTCTTGAGTTATTGTTCTGGCTAGAACTGCAATGTTGAATAATGATATCAAAAGTGGACAACCTTATCTTAATCTAGGTTTGGAGGAAATGTTTCTAGTTTCTCCCACTCAAGTAAGATACTATCTCTGAATTTTTCACAGATGTGCATTGCCAGGTTAAGGAACTTCCTTTAGGTGTCAATGATTGGCAAGAAGAAGTCACAATCCATGATTCACTATCACAAGACTTGAAAGTTTTTACATTAAGAGCTATGGTTTATTAGAGTGAAAGACTGCAGGTCAAAGCTAATCACTTAAAAAATGCATTGGTAATGTGAAGAAGTAAATACATGCAAAATTTTAGTCTTCCTTTCCAAGTGGTATCATGTGGACATGTTTTTGAGCCAACAAATACACAGTGCTGCCAATCTAAGAAGTTCAACCAAGCCTTGATATCTAAGTTTTTAGTGGGGTATCATTCATACATTCATGAAAAAATTCTGTGAGAGAAAAACATCAGATACTCAAGTTCCAGCTTCTCCATGTTCCAGTGTTGGACATGCATTTACTGTAAGCCACATTCATTAGCTTAAGTGTTTCCTGTGGCTCTCAGCTGTTCAGAAACAGATGTATATTATAAACCACAATTATAACCAACACCAGCACTGAACACAGATCTTTCTTTAGCATGTGCTTCATTTGAACAACCATGGCTGTGTAGGTTAAGGTCTTTCTAAAAGTAATGCCAACCTCTGATCTTGGCATGGGCTTACTTGCAGTAATATGACCATATTTTCTCTGGGGAATTATATGTAATGTAACATTTATATGTCTGATACAGTAATAGTGTCAGGATGAATATGCCTAACACCTAGATGAGTCAGTTTAGAGTAGGAATAGATTTAAGGAATCCCTTCATGCTCTAAAGCCATTAATACATCTTCTCATTTTTCTACTAGTCTCATGAAGGAGGAATTATATCTTTGCCAAAGCTCCAACATTACAACATATCACAATATGTGGTTTTAATACCAAATAAATAGGTAAGAATTACAAAGGCATATTCTCTTCCCAACAGAATCATCCTTTGCCCATAAACTAATATTATGATGGACAATTCCTATTACAAATAATTCATGGTTGAGTCTTGAATCTCGATTTTCTACATACAAGATCTTGTTGTCTGCAAAAGTAATAGTTTTTGCTTTCCAATCTGCATACATTTGATTCTTTTCTTGAGTAATTGTCTTGTCTAGAACCTTAATACAATGTTGAATAGAAATATTAAAAGTAGACATCCCATCTTATTTTGGACTCTATGGGCAAGTTTGCTAGTCTTTCACTGTCAAGTAGGATGCTACCTCTGAATTACTTGGCTACAAAAAATTTGAGCACGAAAGCCATCACCCTGTCTCAGCTAATAAATTTGTATAAAAACTCATATCACGCAGCTCTTGGGAGGCTGTAAGCAGGCAGATTTCTATGAGTCTGATCTAGTAGTAAGACCCTGAGCACTCTGTAGACTCTTCCCATAAAATACAAAAAATTTAAAAAAATACATTATTTGCTGGGGAGATAGCTCAGTAGAATAAGTGCTTGCCTGGCAAGCACAAGGTCTAGGGTCCAATCCTCACTATGACACACTAACACACACACACACACACACACACACACGCACGACTCATATCAACTGTATAATGCTATATAAATTGGTCCACTTCTCTCCTTTGGGGAAGGTACTAGCATTATTCAGAATCATTCCTGTTCTTAGCTACTATAATACAAGGCATGTCTTGCTCTGAGATACTTCTGGAGTGGGTGCAGTCACAGTGCATCCTTTTAATTTCTAATGCTCTCGGAAGTTTCCATCAATCAGGTTCCCAGAGATTCCTATAACATTCTCATAGATTACCTTAGATGTATGTACTCTTGGGGAGAAAGCACCCAGCATGCAAATTCACTTCCTTGTAGCTACTTTGCCTTCCATGTTTATAAACATAGTTGACAGATCCTGTTATAGCAGGATATGATATAACCCCTCCCCAAACTAGGTCCTATCATTTTGTCGTTATTTATTGATCTTACATGACTCAATTCACTAAACCCTCATCATCTTTTCAGGCTTATTCCAATCTTTCATCTTTTCCTTCAAAATACCTTTTAATCAGTTTTTGCCCCTTAATACATCTTGCCTCCTGAATGCCACGTTTTATGAAAAAGAAATTCCGTTTGTCTCAGGATGTGTAGACTGGCACTTATCTCTCATAAGCCTTTTTCTGTTTCATGAGCATTGTTGGCATTGTGTACAAGTGTCTTCAATGCAGCTATGATATTTTGTCTTATTCTGAAATGTTGGCCTCTTTATAGCAGAGGTTGATGAGGAGTAGTCATATCTGGGTGTAATTTCCAAATGTCTCTGGATTCACAGAAACTTTTTCATCTCATGGTGTAGATATTCTCTTAGTACAATAATCAGAAAGAGTAAATAATCCAAATATACAGAGATAATGTTAAAAAGAAAGACACTTCAAAAGGAGGACTTGTGGTAAGGGAAAGGAGAAAAGAAAGAATGAGGGATGGGAAAAATGTGTGCATATACACATGATATTTTCCATAATTATAGTGCTCATTTACTGGCCTGTTGTAAGAAACCACTAATGCTTAAATATTTTTCTTTTTTCTTTCCTCTTTTCTATTTATTTGACCAATTTTGCATACTTGTATCTGGTAATCTGAACAACTAATTTGAAGACAACAATATACAATATAAAAAGTTGAATTTCTAACAGGTTATGTTAGTGTAATTGTGTATTGTTTTTATTTTTTTACTATTTTTATTCTCTTTTAGAAATAAAAAAATAAAGAATTTATATTTCACATGAGAAGTTTACTGCTTTATTCTCATAAGTTCAACTTTCTCCTTCATTTTGTTCAATAGCTTTCATCTGCGAAACTGGTCTTTTGCTTTACAACAGTAAGGAATACAATAGCTATATAGATTGTATAGTGACCACAGAACTATCTAGAACTTGCCTATCAAATTTCCACTCATATAGTGATTAAAGTAACAGGAATCATACATAACATGACTGTATGGCTGATGGGGAGTTACTCTCAGAAATTTCTTCCCAAGTAATAGCACTGTAGTAGATGTATCTAAAAGTAAATATCCTAAGATACTGACTCATTATCACAGTCAATATTAAGACATTCAGAGAATGCTGCAGCTGTGGTCAAGGGAGCATTGAACTTTTTCACATGATGCTGATGTGGCTTGCATGTAGCATGCAAGAGTTACAGGATCATAAAGGCTTCCATTGAGATCTCAAAGGAAGGCACAGAAGGCCAGGTATTATGTAAGAGGCTCAGAGTACCTGAAGGTGGCTCATCAGAAGCCCCTATGAAAGTTTTAAGGATGAAGGTGAAAGTGCAGTGAATGAAGAACACAGTAATTTAGAGTTGTCAGGAACAGAGTGTATTCACCAAGGAATGTCTATATACAGTGAACAGAACTAGCTGAACATAGATGCCACGTAGGTTGCAAATGACAAAGCTATATTGGGTAGGGTCACCCAAGCCCTTTGGAGTTCATATTGCATGCTATTCTGTCCAGCTGCCAAACGTGGAGCTGTAGATCCTAATGCTTGTCCTTCTGAATTTCATTTTTGCTTTGGACTGATTCCTACTTTCTATTTTCCTGTTCTTTTCCTTTTGGAATGGAACTGTTTACTCAGTATCATTGTATCTTGGGAGTAAATATCTTTCTCTTTGAATTTTACCGGAGTTTATGGATAAAAGTTACCTTGAGTCTCAAATGAGTAAATGGACTTGGATTTTTGAGCAGTGTGGGAATTTGGTAGCACTGGAGACTTCAGTGAGTCTTGAAGATGTACTGGTTGTATTTTGCATGTTGAGAAAGACCCAAACCTTGGGAATTAGGAGAAGAATTTTATGTTTGGTGTCTAGAAACCCCGGGATTCATTATGCTGATAAATTGGTGTTGACAGTCTTTTGGTAAGTGACTAGGTCATGAGGACTCTCAAGGATTAGCCCATTAATGACCTCAGAGTTTGATATCATTGTTGGAGGAAACCGCAGGTGGAGAGTAGATTATAGGGCTATACCTTGGGGGCTATGCCTGTTCTTTGACCACTCCTTCTTGTTCTTTTGGACTATACTGTCTGGGTCATCATGTAATGAGTAACTTTCCTCTGTCACACTCTTCCATCCTGATGCTTCTGTTTCACTACAAGCCTAAAACCAGTGAAGCTAGACAATCCACAGCCTTGAGCTGAAATGAGTGGTTTTTCATCTAGGTTATTTTCATCAAGCATTTTATTATAGTGTCAGAAATCCCACAACAAATATCTATTTACTCTCTTGACCTATTTATAGCTTCTTAGTATACTAAAGGTGTTGATATGCCCACTATATTAAAGCTTTTCTCTGAACAGCTCATCCCTTAGAATTCCAAGATTTGTATTTATCTTGCTGGCACTGCAGTCTTAGAAAGAGCAAGATACTTATATCAATGACAAAGCAACTGATGCGATGACTACATATATACTCACTGTATGGATCCTGGATGTCCACGACAGTGAACACACCAAGATGTCCTGAGTCCTACTGTTGGAATGCTCTTCTATTCTTGGAAAGGGAGTCTGTGGATGGACATGTTTTACTTAATGTGTCCTGTAAATTTCAGTATTGACTTACATAATGGTTGTGCCTCACAAATATCCCTTTAGTAATCTAGTGGCCTGTTGTCCATCTGCTTAACCACAAGGCCAGTCCTTTGAGTACCACATGGGTTGATATATACAAACATTAGCTTTTTGCTGTTCAATTCTTCAATACTACAAGGAAAAAAGCATGCAATTCATCCACTGAGACAGTTTGTTTCTATTATCTTCAGTTTATTCTTTTAATTTTCATTTTTATTAATGTATATTTGAAATGATTATATTCATCATAGGAAATTGATGTACATAAAAACCTTACTTCCTTTCCCATTCTCTTATCTCTCAGTCCAAGTTTCCCATCACTAATCAAAGTATGGTCACCCTCTACGTAGGACACTGCCCACCTACTTTAGAATGGCCACCCATAAAACCAGCAGATTTTTGTTGGTTAGTCAGTCCTTAGCAGGGCACTGCCCATGTGATAACAACATCTAGAATCTCATAAGATGGCTCCAGTGTTCTCTTCAATACCATGGATTCTACCTTCTTTACCTACTTCTAGGACCATGGTTCTGTGTATACCACTTTCAATGTATTGTAGAACTCTACTAAGAACCATTCAGCTTAGTAGAATCTTTCTCAGGAATTATCATGACTTAAGATATAGATATTTTAGACTTTGAGATTATTTCTAGCCATCAGTCATATGGGTAGTTTCAATGAAGCACAATAATAAACCACTAATTATCTGCCAAATGAATAGTGTATGCCATTCCACTAAGTGTTTAATTCTCTGGCCTAAGCTCTAAGTGGTAATTGCTGGTAGTACTCACAAGCCTTTGCCATAAGCACAAATGACATAAATACAAGTTTCAGGTATTGCCAAAATAATTACAATGTGGATTGTAAAGGTCCAAAGCAATTGATTGAGATACTCTCTTTCCTTTGCAATTCTGACACAGCTCATTGCACTTCAATTCTCCATTTAAATATAGTGTTTTTTTCAAGTAGTTTTCCAGAAAAGGGCTAGCAAGCTGACCTCACAGATGTGAAATAAGGATCTCCTATCATCCAGTCTAAGCTGTGCCTCTTGCTTAGCTTCAGAAGTAGTCAATGGCAAAGTCCATTTAACTGTAGAGTGCCAGGCACTGCTTTCTTCTGTCCATGTAATGCTAGGTATTGAAGCATCTTAGACTAGTCTTTCCATTTGTGCTCAATTTATCAAACAGCATCACTTAGGCCAGCTTTCATGTGTTCTTTGTTTTTTTTATATTATCACAGCAATATCAAAATGTAGTGAATTATCACACTAGTACCTGAATTTAATTCAAAGCCTTCCAAACCAAATTACAACAGGACTGGTGTATTTAAAAAACCCTGTGCTAATAAAAGTTGAGATCTTATCCACATAAAGGAAATCTGCAGTTGGCTCTTCTTCTGAGATCAGGATTTAGAATATAACATTTACAAGGCCAAATACTGAGCACAAATTTCCTTTCTATTTTTTCCTTTGTATTTTTTAAATCTTACTCTACACTGCTGGTGCTAAAGGCATAGAAAAATTGCATGGGGAAAATTACTGTATTAATATCTCAATTTCTAATATGTCATTAATTAAATTATAGATCACTTTTTTCAAAATTTTATTTTATTGTATTTTATTTTTGGTGGAATCAGGGATTGAACTCAGGCCGTTGCACTTACCAGGCAAGTGCTTATTCTACTGAGCTATCTCCTTGGCCTCCAAAATTTTATTTTAAGGACTGGAAACAAAGTAAAAGCAAAAACAAATAACAAAAACAAAGAAAAACAGAGCAACATACAAAAATACATATGGTACAGAATTTCAAAACAAGAATAGCAAATTAACAATGGATGTTATATTACAAATTTTTATTGTCAAGTGGGTTGCTCAGGTTATCAGGATATAAGTATGGAAGATTGGTCAAATAATTAAACATTAACTCTCCCTTTCAATAAAGCTTACTTTTTTCCTTGTCCATTTTAATTTTAATTTTTAAATTTATTTTAAAGAGTATAATAATAATTGATGAGACATTAGAAATAATATATATTTAGAAGAACAAGATGAGTTAACCAACCTTGATTTTTGTATTGCACGTTGTGGTATTCTACCTTCTTTACCTACTTAGAGTTAGTCAAAGTGAAAATTGTAAAAATTAACTGGTACTTCCACAAAGCTGATTGAAATTAGTCATATAATCATCTATATATTTGCATGATTTCCTCCTTTCTTTGTTTCTTTTCTCCTTTCCCTCATCTTCACTGTTTATTCTATATGTTCAATTTCTTTCCATTTTACTGTATCTATTATACTTTTCATAGTTTATTTATTCTTTTGGGTTCTTATACTAGGGAGATAGTATGATATCTATACATGTGGGTCTGATTTATTTCACTTATGAGTACAGCTTCTGGTTGCATCTGTTTAGACAACCAGTTATTCAGTACTTTTTCAGAATAATAGGGTTCAGGCAATTCTATCAATTCCTGTTTAACATGTCCAGTGACCAAAATGTTACATATTTTCTATTCCACAGTACTAAAAGAGACAGGCATTCCATAGCCAGACATAATATCTATCCTTATAGTACATTACAGTAAAGAAATAACTACTTCATGTGAGTGTTCAAACATTCCACTCTTCTTTAAACTTTTACTTTAAACTCATCAACCATGCACTCTCACTCTTCCCAATGTAGATGTAGTTCACAATAAGACTTTATGCAAAGGTTCTAGATCCCAGTGCTTTAGCTTTCAGTGTCAAGCATTCCCATAGTGCTTGTCTCTCCATTTCTTGGCCACTCTATGACCTTGGTTCACAAGCAGAGTTTTGGCCTTCGTCTCTTCATCAAACTTCATTCTGTTGAATTTGCAGGATAATTGGTAATTATAGTGCATTTGTTTTGGGGTCTTCTATGATGGGAGACTTTCAGGGGTTCAGAACATCCAATCTCTGAAAGTGTAATTTTAAAATCTCTGTGTTTGCCCCACTAATGTTCACACAATAAATACTGTAGTTTGAACAAATGAAGACTTCCACCCCACCAAGGCAAGTCGACTGACTACCCACTTTGTTTTCCTCATTTTCTTTCACATCACTCTAACTTCCTTAGTGTCATTAATATTTATTAAGCAAAGTTAAGACAACATTTTAGCAAAGGTCCTTCAGGTAGCTGATAAAATGCTTGATGGTATATATCTAGATGCCCTTCTCAAAGCTCATGAACTCATACGCAAGACCTTCAGAAAACGATTCGGTTTGCTCGGCACTATCATGCACCTGTCGCTGGAGGTGGGGCCTGGTCAGATGACAGAGCTCCCTTCTCTGCTTCTGCCTGGTCTCCCTGCCTCCTGGATGCTGTGGCACAGGCTGTTACCCTCTGCCCAGGCTTGTGCATTCTGCCTTCCTGCTTTGGAACTAGCCAACTGCAGACTAAAAGCGCAAGCCAAAATAAGCCTCTCTGCCATTGATTTGTGAGTGTTGGGCTCTATGTGTTGGAAACAAACAAGGTGACTGACTCAGTCTCAGTCCACAAAATGGGCCACTGCTTTAGTACCCCTTGGTTTTAGTAGACCCTTGATTCAATCTCTACCTCTTCTAACTTTGTTCCTGTTTCTGTTTCTTCTTAAATTGATTTTGGTAGCTGTGAATTTTGGAGGAATTTTGAGCATCTTACCCTAGATCAGTTATTGTTTTGGAATATAGTTGTTCTTTTTTTCCATAATTTTATTAAGAAACAAATAGCAATGAAACAGTTTCAAATCAAATTAGTAGGACGGTTTCAATCATTAATGCAGGGCATATTGTTTTCTTAGTGTTTATTTGTTGTACAAGATGCAGACATGATATTCTATTTACAAAACTATTAAAATAGATCCCTCTATTCATTGAATTAAGATATGTAGTAGTATATCTTTCTTACCTATTTTGAATCTACAGATAGAAAGTGGTCATTCAATTGTATCCCTTTTTTGTTTAGTCTTGTCATTTAAATATTATAGGTGTGTGAATTCAGCAAAATATTCCAAAGTAGTCCAGTAGTCCTTAACAGTATTGGGTTTTTCATATGTCTGGCAATGTCAGAAGTTGTTAACTTGAGTCTTTTACAGCTTAGCATAATAATATGGCTTTACTTCTGGAATATACTTGTTCTTCATATTCTTTTTTATTATAATGGTAGTAAAAATAAAGTTGATTCCATCTCTAATTTTAGTACTTTTTTGTCTTCTTTTTTTTCTTGTTCACTCTGGGTTAGAGATTTGTAAATTTTAATGATCTTCTCAAATACTTAACTTTTGATTTTATTGATTCTCCCTATTTTTATAGACTATATTTTAGTTATGTTCAACCTAATTTTTATTATTTCTTTCCTTCCTTTTGCTTTGGGTTTAGTTCTTCTTCAATTAACTGCTTAAGGCAGCAGGCAGGTTACTAAAGATTTTTATTTTATTTTGTTTTGTTTTTGTCCTTGTGAGACAGGGATTTACTATGCAGCACAGGCTGGCCTTGAACTCGCTCTGTAACACAGTCTGACCTCACACTCGCAAAGAGTGTCCTGTCTGAGCCTCCTGAATGCTAGGGTTACAGGTATGTGCTACCACCCCAGGTTGGCAACTGGGTTACTGGCTTGCAATTTTTCTTCTTTTTTAAAATGTTGTCATTTATTTCCATGGTTCCCTTCTGATTGCTGAGTTTTCCACATTCCCGTAAGTTCTGCTATGTTCTGGTTTGTTTTCATTCATGTCAAAGTATTTTTCTATTTCTTGTGTGATTTCTTTTTTCTTTGAACCATTGGTTACTTAAGACTGGGTTGCTTAATTTTCACATATTTATGAATATTACAGATTCCCCTAGGCTGAATATTACAGATTCCCCTAGGCTGATAAATTTTAATTTCATTTCACTGGGCTCGGAGGCAATACTTTATATGATTCCAATCTTTTCCAATTTACTGAAAATGTTCACTTGCCTAACATGTGGCCCATCTTGGGAAATGCTCCAGATTGTGCAGCCTGCTGCTAAGCAGTGTGGTCAGGGTATGTCCGTGTGATTTGGCTTATTTATTGGCTTTCTATTGCCTTCTTGACCTTAGATCTAGCTATTTTTCTTTTTAATGAATCTGAATATGAAATTCTGTGCCTATAGTTATGGAACTCTTATTTATTTCATCAGTTTTGTTATTACTCTGTTCATATATTTCAAGGGTTTCTTTTGTGCACATATAATTATAATATTTTCGTTGATCCTTTTAGCATTACTTAGTTATCTTTTATTTTCTCTTTTAGTTGTTTTATCTTTATTTTCTCTGAGTATAGTACAGTCGTTGCACTTCACTTTTGTTTGCTATTTGCCAAAAATATCTTTTTTCATGTTTTTCATTTAACTGCATGTGTAGGGATTAAAGCACCTTCAAACAGGCACAGGGGCTGGAGGTTGGATCTCCCAAGCCTGCTGTGCTGGTGAGACAGTAATTGAAGCTGGGTAAGATGGCATATGCCTGTAATCCCAGCTCTTGGGAGGCTGTAAACAGTGGATCACTGTGAGTCCAATCTAGTGGTGTGCACCTGAACACCCTGTAGACCCTTCCCTAAAATACAAAATAAATGTGTTTTTACAATTAAGTCTTATAGTCTGTGGAAAGTTACTTTTAAATAATATAAGAATAAAAGTTACAAATCCAAAATAAATTCTGACCTTCATGTTTATATAATGTGGTTACTTTAAAGGTCTGGGGTTTTTTCTCTCTTTTTTTGAAGAACTGGGATTGAACTCAGGCCCTTGTGCTTGCCAGGGAAGCACGTATCCTACTGAACCATCTCCCTAGCCCTTAAAGGTTTATTTATTTTCTTTTCTTTCTTTTTCCTTCCTTCCTTCCTTCCTTCCTTCCTTCCTTCCTTCCTTCCTTCCTTCCTTCCTTCCTTCCTTCTTTCTTTCTTTCTTTCTTTCTTTCTTTCTTTCTTTCTTTCTTTCTTTCTTTCTTTCTTTCTTTCTTTCTTTCTTTCTCTTTCTTTCTGCCTTTCTTTCTTTCTTCAGTACCAGGACTTGAACTCAGGTTCTTATGCTTGCCAGGCAAGTGCTTATTCTACTGAACTATCTCCCCAGCTGCTATTTTCTTTCTTTATGTGGATTTAATATAACTAATTTATTTCATTTTAGCCTATGTGATCTGTTCACCACTTCCTGTACAATAGTTCTCTAGAAACAACCTTATTGTTGTTTATCTGAAAATGTTTTAGTTTTCCTTTAGATTGGAGAGAGCTTTGCAGATGTAGAACTCCAGGATTTGGTTCGGAGTTATGATTTGTGTCTAGTTGTCCCCTCCAAAGTATCATGAAGTCACTGGGGCAAACTTGAGAATTTTTGATTAATTCATGCCACAATGCTGGGATTATGGGTGGGAGAACAACAACCTACCCTTGAGGTGATAGCCCGAATGCAGTGCCAGGGAGGACAAGAGGCTTGCTCTCTGCTGCTGCTGCTGCTGCTTTTTGCTCTTGCTGTTTTCTACCACCGTGAAATGCTGCATGGGCCACTCTGCATGTAGCCAGCTGATTGTGGACTAAAAACTCCACATACTATGAGCTAAACAAAACTTTCCTTACTTTATTTGGAGTGTCAGGATTTTTTTTGTCCCAGCAATGAGACAAAAGTAAGAGATAACCAGAATAAGTTAAAATTCTACAAGGTTCTCTTTCCAAAATCAGCTATTTCTCTTGATTAAGTATTTCTCTGATTAATATTTTGGCTATATTAAGTTAGCTTCCCGAGAAATGTTATTCTGACAATTTTGATGATTTACTCATTTCCTTTGTAGAAGGATGGTCTTTTGGTGCTCTCTGCTCCACAATGTTTGCTAATGACAGCCCTCTGTCACATTTCTCCAGAGGACAACTGACTCTATACATACTGCTTGGAACCCTACCTGCCACCACGTTGCTATGGAACATGCCGAAGAGGCTCAGTGAAGCAGCCCAACATGAGCTTTGGTAGAACACAGAAGTGTACTAAGCTTGCACTGGCAGTTGGGAAGCCTGATCTATCAAAACAGCTTCAGTCAGGAATCCCTCCCTCAGGGGGCATTTAGCAGGACACACAGTGTGATGTCATAAATCCTCTTGGGGCCAGTGGAATAAGCACTTACCTGGCAAGCACAAGGGCCTGAGTTCAATCCCTGGTTCCACCAAAAAATATAAATAAAATATAGATAAATCCCCTTAAATGTGGCTACCACTCATTCGAATGTGGCCCCAGGACTGAAGTACAGAGGGGGTGCGAAGGCAGGGAGACAATGAGATGGTGGAGAATAAGACTGATCTGAGTTCCTTGGAAGTCCTATTCAGGGACCTTAATGATACTGTAAACAGCTGGGAGAACATAAAGCAAAATAAGATTCAAAGTGAAAAATAGGTCATTTCAGATAAAAAAGTCAATGATAATTATTTCTTTTAATTTTGATCTGTCCTAGCTCTTTAATATTTACTTAATCTTTCTCTCCTATAAGATCATTTTACAGGCCATAAGCATAAGAATGAATTTTATTTAAAATTTTGGCTGTGTGTACCCTTATGGGTTTTATTATTTTTATTTTTTAAAGAGTTAACACTTTTGAAGTAGTTTTATGTTCATGGCCAAAGTGTGGAGAAAGTTCAGGAATAACCCAAATACTCTCGTCTTCATACTGCAGTACACAACACACACACAAAAATTCCTCCATTGTAAGGCTATTCCTTTTTAGTACAGGAGAACATATTCCCCTACTTTAGCATAGCAGTCTCCTTTATTCCCCTACTGAAGACATTGGCTGCTTCCAAGTTCTGACAATTAGGGTTCGATATGAAATATCATTGTGCTCATTTTTGTGTGGATATGCTTCTCATAATTTTGAATCAATACTCAGGAGCACAGGTGATGGATCCGTTGTTAGCTTTATAGTGCTTTAAGAAACTTGGCAGATTATTTTCCAAGGTGGCTGGAAGTTTAATGAATGTAAATTCCTATTGTTCTACATCTCCATCACCTTTTTTGTGGGGTTAGTGTTCTTTTGGATTTTGGACACTCTAATATGTACATTGTGGTGCCCTCATGACATTTCATTTGCAATTATCTGCTCCATATTATGTTAGGATATAAATATATGTCATACATGATACTTTTTTCTAAAGCATGTGATGAAGTTATCAGCCCTCTTTAGTTGCACTGTACATGGTGTTATTGTTGAAGTTTAAGCATTTGGATGTTTTGGAAAATCTTTTAACTATCTCAGTGGCAAATGTTTTCATTCAGTCTGTGACTTGTCTTCCCATTCTCTTGACAGTATCTTTTGCAGAGCATATTTAGTAATTTATTTGTATTTTAGGGCTGAGTCTACAGAGCGTTCACAGTCTCACTACTAGATCAGACTCACAGTGATTCCCCTGTTTACAGCCTCCCAACAGCTGGGATTGCAGGTGCATGCCACCCCGCACAGTCTCAATTGCTTTCTCAGTGTACCCTGGGGGTGGGGCCAGCCAGGCAGGCCTGGGAATTGAACCCTGGCTCCTGAGTCTGCTTATAGGCACTTTAATCCACTCAGCTATTTGACTGGTCCTTGCCAGTCAATTAAATGTAGTTTATCAATTATGACATGAATCATTCCTTTGGTTTGATATATAAAAAATCGCCATCCCTGGGTCCTCTAGATTTTCTCATATGCTCTACTTTACAGTGCATCAGGGACAGACTGAGAATAACATTTTTGAGGCACACAAAATCTGTACTTAGAATCATCCTACTGAATGTGGATGAACGATTGTTGCAGCACTATTTACTTAAAAGACTATCTTTTCTTTGTTGCATTGCCTTTGCTCCTTTGTCAGAGATAACTAACTGTATTCACGTGACACTTTTGAGTTCTTCATTCTGAACCATTACTCATTTGTCCATTGCACTGCCTATAGACACTGTCTTGATTTCTGTGTATTATGAAAGTTTTGAAGTCACATAGTGTCAGACTTTAGACTTTGTTCTTGTCCTCGAATTTCCCTTTGATTATTCTGGATCTTTTACCTTTTCATGTAAACTACAGATCAGTCTGCCTAATGACTTTCTGAGATTAGATCTATCAGAAGAATTAAAATTCTTGGGTCTTTCTATCCATGAATATAAACTATTTTTCCATTTATTGTTCTTTGACTTCTACCTTCACTTTTCAACTTTTTCCACACATTGTACATGTGTAAGCTATTTCTTTAGGGGTTGCCTAAATACTCCTGATATACACCCTGTCTTTTCAAATTGCATCCTTCAGCATGCATTGTACTTTTTTGTAGGTATCCTGAACTTATGTACTGGGTGAAAATATTTCTCAAAATATTCCTTTATTAGTGTAACAAGCCATGTGTGTAGATGTGGGGGAGAAACACTATGTTGTTCCCGTCTTTTAGTGAATTGTAAATTCTTCGATTATAAACTTACTAGAGGTCTTTGTTTGTTTGTTTTTTTTAATCCTGGTAGATGGATCAAGATGCCTAGATGGTATGGGATCATTATTTCATATCAGAGTGGACTAAAATGTAATATTTCTTCTGTGACTCATGGCAGGCTACTGTTGTCTGGAGTTGAGTGTTTCTCTGCACTGGAATGAGGTAAGCTCAGGCAAATCCTCAACAAATTGGCCTTTGTATAAGTATTTTTCCAGAAAGCAAACCTTGGCGAGTAAGGAAAAGTGGTTTGGTGCTTTTCCAAATGGTTGCCAAAGATTAAAGAGACTTTCCTCCTTTACTCACTGTGTGAACTCAGCTAAGGTCTTGTTAGGGTTTGCTTCTAGTTGTCCCCCCAAAA
Source organism: Ctenomys sociabilis (assembly GCA_004027165.1). Taxonomy (NCBI): domain Eukaryota; kingdom Metazoa; phylum Chordata; class Mammalia; order Rodentia; family Ctenomyidae; genus Ctenomys; species Ctenomys sociabilis. Next base: position 47,892 of record PVKA01006101.1, on the reverse strand, counting down.
CCTCATGCAGTGGTGGGGCTGGAATTTCTAGAATTTGAGACTAACTCATGATCCACTGGGATTATGGGTCTTAGTACTGCTGGGATTATGGGTATGAGTGCTACACCCAGCTGAAGTGGATAGCCTAAATGTAACATAAGAGAGACAGAGAAATGAACTTCCTCTTCCTGTTGCCATTGTTGCTGCTGTTCCCCCATTTTTCTCTTTGATACTACCAAGAAAGGTTGCTCTCTGCCCTGTGCCACTCTGCCTTGGAGCCAGCTGAATATGCACTGAAACTTCTAGTAATTGTGAGGCAAATAAGCCTTTCCTTCCTTTATTTTGGGCACCATGTATTTATCCCAGTAGTGAGAGAAGAGTAATGAGAAAGGTCTGGCTAGCAAAACTCAGATTTGCCCTATGATCTCACATCTCTTATAAACCTAAATAAGTTCTTGATTTTTCAGTTTGCACATTTTTTTTTAAATTTCTTAGAACAGTGGGTGACATCCAACATTTATACACATGAAACTGGAAACAATAAGTGATTGTCATTTCTAATTCACCTGCTCTTAATTCATTCATTATTAACCAATTAATTGAATTAGAAGCACTCATTGAGTGTGCTAATTCTTATTCTCAGTGCTATGGACATTGTAAGAAATACACTATTTGCAACTGTATTTTAATGAAACTTCCAGTCAACTAGCAAATGGATATTTCAAGCAAATAAAGACGTATGAATTGTAATTTCATTGTATATCCCTTATACACTGTGTAAAATGAATCCAAAGAAAACTAAAATTACCTGGATATTTTTCTTCCACTTGTATTTTCCCTAAGATAACAGCTATCTGTTGTCACATCTGTATTTAAAAAATATAATGTGTCTTTGTTACCATTTGGGAAATACATATAAATGTTCAGGCTATGCAGAATCAGGAATTTTTTCTTGTTTTCTTCACTTCTTTCTGATCTTGCTAGTTCTTAAACTTGAGTTGTTTGGCAAAACCAACTGCAGTGACAATTCTATAACAGCCTATGATGGTTCCAGAAAGTGGAATCATTCTGAGTCTAATCTATGTAGCTGATAGAATAGGCAGCAATAATGTGCTAACATCCGAGACCTTGACCTAAACTGTGTTGCTTACAGCGGCTGTCCTTTGATCACGTTCCTTCATCTTTGGAATGCCTGTTCCAGCAACGTCCCAGCCTCTGCCGTTGCTAGAGGTAAGAAGATAACAGTGTTAACTAAGATTTACACCATTCCATAACTCCTCAGGCCTGCCAGTATTTTGTTTAATACAGGATCTTGTTCCTCAGTATATCTTAAATTAAAATTAAACCATAATTATTACAGTAAAAAGGTGAATAATCACATTATTTTCAGTAAAATAGTTGAAACTACAAATCATGATATTTCATGAAATTAACTGGATTCAGAAAATTGAATATTACATGTTTTCTCTTATATGAGTAACCTAAACCTATGAACATAATTGCATACATACATAAATAAGAGAAGAAAAGATAAGAATCCAGGAGGCAGACTTGTGGAGACAGAAAAGGAGATAAGCGGGGGAGGGAGGAAATGGGATTGAAACTGATTAAGATATGTTGAGTGCATATATTAGCTTCCCAAAATAAATCCCACCATTACATAATATTACCATGCACTGATGAAGTATAACACAATAAAAAAGTGAATACAGTGTTTCTTCCTGTGTTTAATTTTATGCTTTCACAAGATAACATAATTTAGCAATTTGTTTTATGTTTTTTAGAAACTCTGTATACACATACACACACACACACGTACACAGTCACACATGTATAAACTCTAATAAGGGAAAATTTTATATGGAAATTTCTTACCAATGACATTTTTACAGGGTGAATTTTTGTCACATGCCTCAAGGCAAGTAATTAATAATTAAAGAGAAATGGAGCATTTTAAAATCTGCTCTTAAATATCACTCTATTGACAAGAGCAGCATTTCATGGAGACTAAGATCATTTGGGCCACTCCCACAAGGCCTCTGAGCTGGTAGATTCAATTTCAGACATTTCCCAGTGCCTGAGCACATTGTGATGCCGTAGCCATTAAATCCCTGCTACACCCTCACCTATACGTGGTAGGTGAAAAGGCTCAGGAGCACAGGCACATTAGCGGTGCCCCTACTTGTAAAGAATTTTGTGCTTTGTCCTTTACAAGAGCCAGTGGATTTATACTCTGTCCCTGAGCTATGCTGAGCAAAGCCTCATGACTTTCAGCAGGTTGAGGGATGAGTCAGTGAACCTGGCCCTGAATGAGGCGCAAGGAACGTACAGAAACAATTGCTCGCACTCAGGGGCTACACATGACTTGCTATTGCTTACGTCGAAGTCGTGTCCAGCTGGCTAATCCAAAGGAAAGAGTAGTTCAGATGTGTCCTGCTTGCTTCTTTCTCCTTGCTGAGATGGACTACTTGATGCCCAAAATTAAGGAAGGAAAGGTTCGTTTAGCTCATCATCTGTAGAGGTTCCAGTCCATAACCAGCTGGCTCCAAGGCATGGTGCCACACGGCAGAGGGCAGCCATTCGTGGTGGTGACACATGATGAAATGGCAACAGCTAAAAGGGAGGAGCAGCAGACAGCGAGGCTCTTTCACTCCCTTATACTGCACGCAAGTGACCCACTTCAGGGTGCACATAGCATTCACACCCTCAAGCCCAGCACTGGACTATGATTCAGCCACAGACTCTAGAAGCCCACTGCATGAGCTTGGGGGGACATCTAGGCACAAACCATAACAAGGTGGGCATGGGATCCATACCTGTACAGTGAAGGTGATCCACAGACTAAAGGTCGTTGTCAGCAAGTAGGCAACAGGCCCTTCAGTTATGAGGCTGGGATATCAAAAAGGTCCAAGTTATAAAGGGGTAATGGGTAAAAATAAAGCTAGTTCTCAGTAAGAACAACTGCGGCAACAGGAAAATCAGTAGTGTGAGCCATAGAGAGGGAAAAGCTGTTGAACAAATTGGCCACAAATACCGCACACAATTAAACACAGTTAAACCAGCAAATGTTTAGAGCCTCCAGAGAAGAAGTAGCAGAAAGGGAGTAGAAGAAGAATCACACACAGTCTTTATCTTTTAGATATTATTAGTCAATTTGGAAAGGCAAGCTACAAATAGCAGAGAATGTTAAATAACAACACAAACAAATTGCAAGCATTAAGCAAAATGTTAACAGATATAATAAGTCAGTATGTGATTAAAAGTTTTGGTTAAAAATGAAAATGAAACTTTTGTTTGTTTAATGAAAGTATTACTGGTATTAACTAGAAATGACAAATTGATTATGAAAGTGATATTGGCTTATGTTACAGGGCAATTCATGGTGGATTTCCTAACATGTTGAGAATCAGATAATTTGCAATGCTTGTAACAACATTCCAATTTCTCTTTCCTCTTGTGATTGCTTTTATTCACACCAAAATGGGTCAGGGTGAGAACCTACCTGTTGGGCCATTTCCTGATGCTGAGCACAGACAGGGGACTCTGGTGCTTTGCCGTTTTGGCTTACCTGAGCACATTTGCTGCTAGGTTCTTAGAGAAGGCTGCACACTCCCTAGTGTGAGGGGAACTCCATCAATATTTATTTGCTGATTTCCATAATGTCCAGCAACTCACACGAATGCTTGATACACTTCTGATTCTGAGGTAAGTGGATTTTTATCATGTCATGCCAACAGGTCTGTTTTGCATTAGTAATGAGGAAGCTATTTTTCATGAGAATGATATTGTTGCAGTTCCATTGGACAGCTTCATAAGCGGGATTTTAGACTGGGTGTATTTCAGCAGTAGAGCACTTGCCCACTGTAAGTAAGTGAGGTACTGAGATTTATCCTTAGCACCATGTAAAAGAAAGCTCATTGTAACAAGCAGGGCTTTTGTTCCTCTCTAATTTCATTTTTCTCTTCTTTTCCAAATCTCTGAAGACAAATTGAGTTAATAGCCATATAACTACTTGTTAATGTGTCAAGTTCTCAGTTATACAACTAAATTGTAATCAGCACACATGGGCAATGGATATGAAGGAAGAACCTAATTTTCTTCCCATTTTGCTCTTTATAGATAGTTACAATAAAATATCCTGTGTTCTGAGCATTGCATTTTAATGAATTTTAATATGAGAAATCCTTTTGGAGAGTTTTTAAAATCATTCTTTTAATTACTGAGATCAGCTTGAAGCAAAGGATTTGAAAAGCTTTGCCAAAGAGGAAAAAAATGTATTCTAGAAAAAGCCAAAGTAAAGTGTTTTGACTTTATTTTTCTTCTGCTAAACTTGCGGCAGTATTATGCTAGCAATTACCATCTTTCAAGAATTACTAAATATCAGCTAATCAACAGCATTGTACAATTCACTGAGGAATGTTTAAAGCCTAAGTCTAGGGGGGGAAATATTCAAAACAGCTCCGATCAGCTTTCAAAGATCAGTCCATCTAAAGACCTCGATGGACCTGAAATGGAGTGCGGTGTCGTAAGCCACCAGGGATGATTCTGCCTCTACGCCTGTTTTGTTCTTTTCTGGTATTGAATTTTAATAAAACTAATTCAGTTTGTAGAGGATTTTTACTTTTTTATTTTATTCATTCATATTAATTTATGGAGTCATGGATTTTGCTGTGGCCTTGCTGCACGGGCATGTAACAGACTCTGATATTCCCGTGCTTCCCACTGCCTTCTCTCCCCTTCCCTTCCCTGACTTCTTGGATAACTCACTTTCTGATCTCTCAAAACAGACCTTTCACATCTGTGCATGAGTCTCTTGCTTGAAATTTAAAAATAGAAAACTTCAAACTCTCAAAGAATAAATTTAGAACCAGGCAATACATTTAAAAAAAAAAAATCATCATCTAGTTAACATTCTCAGCCATGGAATTTTGTGATCCTTAGAGTCCACTTTTCATTGACATGTATCACTTATAAAGATATGTTTATACTTGGACTCATTCACTCACAGGGAGACTTTTATCAATCAGTCCAAACATAGCACATTTTCCCAAAGATGTATTATTTACTTTGTCTTTGAAGCAAGAAAACAAATGACAATCCAGAGACGCATAGCTGATTATTTTTGGTATTGAGTTTCAAGAAAAACACTGTGAGTCCTATTCTCATCCTGTTTGTATAATTTTCTGATCTCCCATTTCCTAGAAAGGTGAATGCCTAACAATAATACATCAACTCATATTCCTCCTCTCTCCATCTTACTCTCTGTCTCCCTCCCTTCTTGCAAGTAATATCAACTCCATTTCTTTTTGCCCTAAAATGTGAATTGAAAGGTTATACTGAATTTAAAAATTGTTCCTTTTCTCAACTTGATGATTAGCACGTAGAGGCTCAGTTGGACTGTCATTTAGTGCCTGTGTAACCTTAGAAAAGGCAGTTAACCTCTGCTTCTCACCTGTGTGGTGGTTGGTGATGGCAATGATGCAGGTGTTTGTCTCAGAGACATTGCCTCTCCATAAGAGATTTGGAAATACAAATTCTGATGTGTATTGTGAGGTAGAATTGTAAGATAATTTGAGAGGAGGCTGAAGTCCTGGATGAATAGAACTGTAGAGCTTTTGGAGCAGGTAGAAGAGCTGAGCTTTGACTGTTTATCCCTTTGTATCTAATTTCTAACCATGGGTGTTGCAAATGTGGAGATTTAAGTGCTCAGAGGCTCTATGAGCAAAGTCCTCAAGCAGCACCAAGGCTGCTTCCAAGAAGGTGCTAAAAGTCCAAGAAAAACTAGGAAGTAGGAGGTTTTTCAAACACCAAGAACTTTGTTGCTTTTGATATTAAATCCTGGTCTTTGCCTGTGGAATAGAATGGAAGAGATTTGAAATAGCAGAGGTATTTCTCTCCAGAAACCTGGGCTAGGAACAACTCAGGGTCTGGATGGCTTGCAGCCCTCAAATCTTTAGCAGGAGTGTCTGTGAGCGAGGGTGACATTGTGTACAATATGAGGCAAAGAGAGACACTGACGTCCTCAGGGTCCTAGCTACTGTCAGCGAGGGAATAGGGCTGAGCAGAGTTGTGATGATCCATTCTTGACCATCCTCCTTGTCCTCAGGGAACATATGCCCTTTGCCATCTTCTACCTCCCTGTAACTAGTGGTCCCCATCACAAAGGGAGCCCAGAAATCCCATTTCTAAAAGCACTGGTGGAAGGAGTAGTTTTTTTCTCTCTCTCTCTCTTTTATAAATTCTCTGCTCTGGAAAACAGAAGCTTAAGAATAAGAGCAGGAATCTTGTTAAAGGGTCCACTCACTGCTCAGAGGAACTGACTCTTGGATCTAACCTGTTCTGGTAGGCATGCACCTTGGAGTTTCGCTGAGGATGCAGAGATAAAGAGGCTCTATTTCCCTTCTGAGAAACTAGGAGGCTGGCAGACCCAGAGCTGCTGGAACTCTGGAAGCTCCTTGTGAAAATGAAGCTGACTTCTGAGGAGAAAACTAAGGAGGAAAAAAATAAAACTCTCCTGGAATAGTTATGACCTGAGCCAGCAGATTTCCCATTGCATGCAATTTCTTCTTTCTCTTTGGCTTTCTATTGTCTACAACCAAAGCCAATCATCTTGTGCTGTTCAATGTAACCAGAGCCTTAGGCTCCTAGTTCTGCCATAGCATTCTATAAAGTCTCCTACTACAGGATGGAGGGTTCTTATCTCTAAATATGGAGACTAAGTGGGCACATATTTACACTTACTTCCATATCTAGAAGCCTTTGACAGCTATGGAAGTGATGTCTATTTCAAAACACAGTCAACAGCTGGCTCGGGTATCTAATTCAAGATTCAACCTCAGAAACAAAATTTGGTGGAGCAAGAATCAATAGTTGAAAACCAAGGGATGATGAAACAGAGCAAAAGGTGTGAGGGAAAACATTTCTGCCTCACGCAGCAATTTTGACCTTGGGTACATCTTACTGTTCTGGTTAAGGAATACTTCTATATTGAATGACAACTATGCCCAGTGATGTGAACATCATGTTCTAGAGTTATAAGCAGTTCCAGTGAGACTGCTCAGTGGACTAAGCACTTGCTTAGGCAAGCACAGGGACCAGGGTTCAATCCCAGGCACCACATGCCAAGCCACCCCACCCCAGGGTGCACTGAACCAGCTATTGAGACCAGGCTTGGTGACATACACCTGTGATCCCAGTGCTAGGAAGGCTGAAAATAGGAGGATCACCACAAGTCTAAGCTACGTAGTGAGACCTTATACTAAATACACTAAGTAAATAAACAAGTGAGCATATTAAAAAGAGAAATAAAATTTATGCACATAAAAATCATTCAGCCAATCTGAATGAAATTTAAGTAGAAACAATTCTCTGGTAGGAGAGTTAAAGTAAGTTTGGATATGGTAGAATGTCACAAAGTCGATCTTCAAAAATGATATGCAGTACCTACACACCCTACATGCCTATGTGTATAGGGGCAAAATCCACAACAGCTTAGATCTAGAACCAGCCCAGGTACCCATCAACAGATGAATGGATAAAGAAAATAGGACTTACCACAAAGAATGATAGAATATCATTTGTAGAAAATTAGAAAGAAATATAGGCCAGCATGCTAAGTAAAAATAAATCTATCATATAAGAACTCTAAAATGAAAGACAGAGAGATAGAAGAAAGAAAGAAAAAAGAGAAAGATAAAGGAAGGAAAGAAGGAAGGGATCGAGGAAGGGAGGGAGAGAGGGAGGAAAGAAGGAAGAAAAGAAAGCAAACTGGAAGGTTCATTCTTGGAAATGCAGAAATAGGCTTGGGGAGGTAGAAAGTTGGAAATAAGAAGGTAAAGTTGTTGAAAATGTACCAGTACCCAAAAAGTAACGTCATTGTGTTGTAGTATAAGCACTCATTAATAAAAACTGATATTGTTTCATGTACTTATCCAGATACTTCAGGAAACTGGCAGAGAATTTGTATCAATGCTCATTAGCATCAATCACATTGAGATTATTTCAGGGACAATGAAGCTCCTTGTTCATCTCCTTTCCAAAACCTGCCTATCAAGCAGCATTCCTAGAATGCCTAAATTTCAGGATGTAACTGTTATTTCAGTGTAAATTTATAACATGATGAAATGACATAATGCAAATCAATCATGCCCCATTTCATATAATGGCATCATTATTTGAAATCACATTAGTGGAGGTCACATAACTGCTGTAGGGTCATCACCCCTTCATACGCTGAGTATCAGCCAGTGTCTGCAGCCCTGTCCAGAAGCCCAGGGGGCTGCCAGCACCACTGCTCTCATTGCTGTTCTTGGCCACTGCCCCTGTAGCTGTCACGTATTGACCTAGGGGAACCGTAGCATCTCCTCTCTTTGCAGTGTCCCCTCCTTCCTGAGGCTTTTGCTAGACTTGCCGGAGAGTGGCATCCCATGTACCTTGCTGTCATGCCCCAGTGTGGTGCTCTCATCTTCCTCAGACCTGGAATGCATCCTTATACTTAGCCATATGCCACAGTGTGCTTAACATATTAACATATTTGTTTTTGGATTTCCAGTAAAAAACCAGGATAATTTTATTGTAAAACCAAGATAATTTTACCCCAAGAGCTGACAATTTTAATTTTTTAATTTTCTACTGTGAGCCAGCTTTTTATAATATACTACAGCAGTAACAAAAATCATGATCATAGTTCCTTTAGGTTTTATTGATTTATTATTTTTGTGTTCTTGAGGTGGAATCTTGCAGCATAGCACAGGCTGGTCTTAAACTCACTAAGAAGTTCACACTATCCTCAAGCTTGGAATCTTTCTGGCTCAGCTTTCCAAAATCTGGCATAATAAGCGTATGCCACTATATTTAGCATTTTTATGTTTCATTTTTATAAGCCAGATAATCTGGTTTAAGTTCATTGTGACTCATGTCTCTTAACTTATTTTTGAAATATAATTAACTTGATGATATAGCAAGTATTCAAACCACAGCTCCTTGAACTATCGTGCAAATTTGATAGGTAATAAATTCTATTATGATGATGACTAAAATTATTCCATCAAATAGTAGTCATCACTTGCTTCACTTCGGTGCATTTACTGAGCACCTGCTGTGTCCAAAGTACAGTCTGAGTACTAAGAAGTGTTTGATAAGTAGATACAGATCCTATCGTCTAAAAGTTTATGGCACAGAGCTGACAACTTCCATTAGCTTACAATTTAACAAATCTAACAAGATTCTGAATGAATAGAATTAGAACTATGCAGAATAAGGAGTGACTGACCCTTTCAGGAGAAACTGGTACAGATATTCCAAGGGCAGTTGAAAATAATTAGTAATGAGGAAAGGATAGAAGAGGCAAAAGGAACCAATGCAACAGGAACTGCCTAATGCTACCCATTATAGCTTTCACTTACACTGTCATTTATAGCTTTTCTTGGGTTGGTAACACTAACAAATGATCAAAACAGTGGTATACGGATGCATAGAATTTTATTCTACTTTTGGTTCTGCTCCACTGTTGAGGTAGCCCAGATCATGGCAGAAAGATAAACATGTACTTAAAAATTAACCTTTTAAAATTTCAACTTGTCAAAGAAGTTGTTTTAAATGTGTGTGCATGGAAATTTCTTGGAGCTAAAAACTGGATTATTCCTCTTATGCTCACAAATCAGCTTACTAGAACTTCGCATAGTGCATCTTCCTCAGGCATCTCATTTAGCTTGAGCCAATTCCCCATACAAATACTGTTTTCCAAATTTACAGATACTTGTGCCTTTGACTTTCCTACAATGGCTTTGCATGATACCACATTTGTCTTGCAGGAATACCTGTTTCTTTCTCTGAACAGGGTTATTTGTCAAAGCTTATGAGTCACCCCTATGGAAAGGTTTTGGTGACACTTCCTTATGGAATAAGTGTGCTAAGAGATAGCTTCGTAGGCCACTCAGATACCACTGGGTATGGTATCTGTAGCAATGCTTAGCTTACTGGTTTGCATGACCCATTAGGTCATGGAATCCTTGAAGATCAGATATGCGTGTTATTTTTAATTATGCTATTTGTCTATGAGTGTGTTCATTCAAAAATAGTAACTCCACTGCACCTTTTCCCCTTTCCCTCTTTTCTGAAGACAGTATTAATCCATCACTGCATTATTATCTTGTTGAGCTCTTTCTCCAAATTCTTCTTTTCCTAACTGTCCAGGTAATTGCTGTCAATCATTAGAAAATGGGACACAAATCCTCCTGGCATTTACCATTAATAGATTCTAAGTTCTCAATGAATAGAGGAAATAGAGCAAAGATTTCCTCTGTTTTCCTAACACCACACCTGGAGCTGGTGTAACAAGTACCTACTATGATCAAGTCCTCCTGTAAGGTCTCACCTACTTATATGAGGCGAGGCCCATGTTTAAGGCCATGTTGACAACCTACATTATAAGCCCAAGTTGTTTGACTCCTGGGTCTAGGCATCTCCCATTGCCAATAGGAAATTTGATTTGCTTTGCTGTTTACCACAGAAGCTTTTAGCTGAGTGAGACTTCTATAGCTGCCACCTCATGTGTGCTGACTGGTTGGTTCTGTCCATGGGCCAGGGATGTCTAAGTCAGCCCAGTGTCAGCCCCGTGAGAAGGACAGCAGAGAAGGTTGCAAAGAGAGATAGAGCCAAGCCTGCTAAATGTGAATTCCAGCCCTGCTATAACTGTGCAGAATTAGTAGTTTCCCTCTCATTGTCCCACCACACTTTCTATATTGTCTTCTATAATTATCCTGTGAAAGTCTGAAATGGTAGCTGCTTTTCGTATTGTCAGACACACAAACTTGTTATTTCTATGTTCTTCTTGAATGCTAGACTGCTGTTGATCACTGATTCTTTTCTGCCTTAGTAAAAGGGGCTGCACAGCATTGCCTTTCAAAACAAAAAGAAGTAGTGTGACAGGGAAAAAACACACACATCAGAGGAATTATATGGACGTTTTAAATATATTTGTTTCCAAAGGTTTTGTTATAATCCAGTAGAAGTATTTGAGAAACCTAAATAGCACCTGTGTCAGTAAAAGAATTTAGCTGAAGATTTTTTTATTTAAAATATTTTATTTTATTTTTTTTTATTTTATTGAACTACAAATGTCAATCAGACAGTTTCAAGACACCTTAACAATACAGATTCAATAAATTAATACATTGCAAACTGTTTTCATAAATGTTTTGGTATTGTACAAGGTGTATATATGATATTATATTTACAGATATTATTTTAGCAGATATCTCTTATCAGTGAATTAAGAGTGTAGCTGCTTACTTATCTTATTTTTTATACCTGAATTATATTAAAATATTTTTATACAAAATATTGATAGAAAAAAACAGCATTAGAAACAAAACAAGACTTCAGTAAACTAAGTAATAGGAATTCAGCAATGGTTGCTGCATTACATGATGCTATCTTCAAATTAGTTGTCCTGATTACCAGATATAGATGTGTAATATTTGTTTAAAAGCAGATTAGAAACATGTCATTTCACTTTGTTATGGATCTGTCTTTAGAGTTCATCCCTAGGAATGGACAAGCACCATGAAAAAATTGGAAATTATGTCTCTTTCTATCTGATGTTTTCTCTTTTACTCTCAATGCATGACCTTCTTCATGTAGCCCAGGCTTGGAACAGAGTTCATATTCTTGATCAGCTCAGTCATTTCATCTTCCAAATTTCAAGTTATATTAATATCCACAGTTGACCTTCCTTAAATGTCTGTCAAAACTCAGTCTGGGGAAATAACTATGTTGTATGGAGCAGGAACCTACAGCACAGATACAGAAAACGCTGTTCTCTCCCACGCAGTCCCATTTGGAATCACCAATTGTTATCCCAGAGGCACTGGCTTTCTTTTAAAGTCAACTTTTAATCAGTGATTCATAGTCACCTAACATAACTAAGATTTGCTAGACAAAACTCACTTCTTCTCTTAAAATGGTTCATAGGACTGAACTCCTCTCCAAGAATTATGTTCTGTGTCTTTGGGTCTACATTGCCCAAATGTGAAAGAACCATGTCGTCTTATATCCTAAATAATGTTGAGTTCCATTAGGAAGTGAATGGGTTTTGAATGAATTAGTAACTCTCAACTGGTATGTGAGTAACTATGAACATACACTGTAAGTTAACTCACTTCTGACTAGTGCACAGCACTGAAGAAATAAAGCCTCCTGGCCAGTTTCTGCATCCTTCCCTTTGTCTACTCCCAGCACCTTAAACATCAGTGCTTGAAGATGAAGGAGCAGTGACAAGAGTGTAGGAAAAACAGTGGGGCAACACTCTCTCCAGAGAGAGACAGGCTCCTGGGGCTCTTTCTGACTGAAAGTCTACTTCCTGCTTTGTCTTCCTACCTTGGAAGAAACCATCAGGAAATACAGTATTCTTCTGGTTACATTCTAGGTCATGCTAAAAACTGTCATTCTTCTTTGTTCTGGAAGCTTTTCTCATGAAGACTTTTGAACCAGTGTCTCAGGCTGAGTGAGAGGCTGGGATTGCATTGGAAATGTGGGTGAAGGTGGCTATTAACCCAAGTTATTGTATTTACCATTTTGATTATTTTATATTTCTTGAGATGGAGAGACAAATATTGCAACTGTAGGCTGAGAATGTAAGAGACTGGCCTGTAAGGTGTCTTAAGTGACTGCAAATTTCACCCCTCCCTGCATCTACCCCTGTGACTTTGTCTTTAATCTCCTCAAAAAAAAAAAAAGAAAGAAAGAAAAAAGAATGGAAAAAATGGTGCCATCCCTTAACTCTTGACACTGTGACTGGCCAACAGAGCTGAGGGAGCAGCACCATGCTAGCTCTAGTTCCAGCCTCAAAAAGCCTGGCGTGATTCTCTCCATGGGCACCCCTGGCCTGTACCAGCACCAGAAGAACATGCTCATGCTGATCTGTGGATCTCAGAAGGATGAAAGGGCCAAGGAGTAGAACACCTTGGCCAGGCCCAGGCAAGATCTGTTGACAAGACATGGGACGAAAGGAGATGATTGGTTTTTCAAACCACTGAGTTTGAGCTAAGTATTGTAGCAATAATAAACTGCAAAATTTCCCCAAACTAAAATGGGGACACAAGGAGAGAGGTAATGATTTGCTTTAACGCTACAACCCTGACAGTCTATGATGCCATTTTTTGCTGAATACATCTAAGGCTGGGCAATTTATCAGCTCTGGGGATGGGCACAGCTGAAGCTACACAGTCTCTAGGTTATAAATTTCTTTCTTTTTTTTAACCATATTTAGTACAAGGTCTACAAGGTTTACATGGTCTCACTGCATCAATCATACTCTTAGGGATTCTTCTGTTTTCAGCCTTCCAAGTGCTTCGACTATAGGCACGTACCACCATGCCCAGTATCCACTGCCTTCTCAGTGCATTCCAGGGTTGGGGCCAGCACAGCAAACTGGGGATCAAACTCCACCTAAGCACTTTAGTCCACTGAGATATCAGTCCAGGGAAATCCGGGCTCCTGAGGCTCTTGTAAACTTCTTCTGTTACAAGAAACTTACCTCTCTGGGAAGTATTCTGGCTGTCAATATTCCCTAGCATACTATTTTTTCCACCAGTCACTCATAAATATTACCTTTTTTCTGCACTCTGTCCTAGTAGCCCACTTCTCCCACTCTACTCAATTAAATCTTCTTACTTAACCTTTTATTTCTCATATATTCACTTACAAGTCTGTCTATAAGACCCTGCTCATGGATCTCAGCTTGTCATATATTTAGCATCCCTGTGTGATCCGGTCCTATATAATTGCATCCTCACCACTGCTCCTAAAAATGAGGTATTCTGTTTCCATGTCTCACTATGAGAGCTGCACACAGAAACCAAAACAGGACCCTGTAGTACACTTAAAGACAGATGAATGAATAAAAACATATGGATAGTAACTCATGGAGTATGAACTATGCTAGTAAGAAGGCTAAAGTAGCACAGCATCTCTATTACTTTTCTATAATTGCATCGCATCTCTAAATGGCTAAAAAACAAATACAAAGATTCGGTGACATCATTTATCTTGCTCTTTAGTTGTCTGTAACAGTAAGTGAAGAAAAGAGTGCTTCCAGTGTCCACCAGGTGTCTCCTTAGCTTTAGCCAATTCTGCCTCACTGTAAGCAGTGAGTGAGTGGTGAGATCTGACAAGAGCAAGTGAGCCTGCTTCAGGAACCACTGGGCTTGTGACTGCCCAGGGCAGGGCACACAGAATTAGAATTGTAGGATGACCTTTCCTGTGCACAATAGGACCACAAGTGTTTAAAAGTACACATCTTTTGGAAACTCCTGAATCGTTCCTTGGTAAAAATTATCAGTATTTCTTTTAAAATTTAATTTCCACCTCAGGGAAAAAATGTACTTCCAATATGCATCACATGCTTCGCCTGCTTAGCCTTTGGTGTACGGGTAGCTTATTAGCCGTTGTCTAGGAAGACGCTCATGTCTATGGCTCCACTTTCTGCACCTTCAGTTGCCTGTGGTCCACTACAACCCAAGAATATGCAATGGCAAATTCCAGAAATAGTTCACAACAACCATGCAGCATTCTGAGTATCTTGATGCAACTGCACTCAGGGAATGAGTCATGCTTTGTCCAGCAAATCCATGAGCAGACACTCCTATGAGGTGGTCTCTTGGGGTCTTCTCAGACGTCAGAAGATTGCTGCAGTGTCGTGGCCTTTCTGTTACAGCAATTCTAATTTTAGTTACTATTCCTAAAGTGCAAAAAGAGTGATCCTGGCCATTCAGACATTCGAAGAGAACAGTGCCTGGGCATGAAGGGTGCATAGTTGTGCTGACTGCTTATGCCCCTACCTGCAAAAGAAAAAGATAAGTTGAAGTCCTAATTCAGTAGCTTAAGAGTGTCACCTTACGTACAAATAGAGATTGTGTTTGTTTGTTTGTCCGTTTATTTGGTTGATTGTTTTTACGATGCAATCTTCATTTATTTAATTAAATTCACATTTGTTAGCATACTTATTTACTTAGTTTCATTGTAGCCACAATCCTTTTATTTAATTATTTTGAATAAATTTTATTGGAACATTTTAGATGCACATATGATAGCTTTCCTCTTAGGGAATCTCTCTTTTTCCCAACCCTTCAACCCCTCTTTCCCTCTTTATTTAGAAAATCTTTGTTTCTATTTTCCCCTTCCATTCTTTAATTCTTTCCTCTTCTTTCTGCTTCCCCTCCCCATTCCCTTGTTCTCCCTGACACATGACCATACACTAAACTAAAAATTAAAACGGATCAAAAATTTAAATATTAAAAGAGAAACACTAAATCTGCTGGAAGAGAGAATGGGCAGAGCTCTTGAAAACATAGCTGCATGTAAAGATTTTTGAACAAAACCCAGATGAACAGGAAATATTATAAAGAATCAACAACTTGGATCCCATCTTATTAAAAATCTTTTGCATAGCAAAAAAATTGAACAGAGTGAAGAGACAACTCACAGAGTGAAAAAGAAATTCCTTAGACAATTCCTTTGTTCCTTAGACAAAGAACTAACATCTGAAGTATATAAAGAATTCAAAAAGAATAGACACTTCTTAAGAAGAAGAAATGATATATAAATACATGAAAAGCTGTTCAATGTAGTTGATAATTTGAGAGATTCAAATTAAAAGGACACATTCCAACTCACTTCATAGAGAATGAATATTATCCAATAATCAACCAATAACAAATGCTAACTGTGCTGTAAGAAAAGGGGAATCCTTCTCCACTGTTAGTGAGGGTGTGGACTGGTTTAACCACTGTGAAATTCTTCAAAACATTAAAACTGAAGGTTCCATTTGACTCAGCTATTCCTCTTCTAGGTATCTTTCTGAAAGAATTAAAAATACCACTCCACAGAGATATGTATATCCACCCTCATTTTTAGCAGCACAGTTTATTACAGCTAAATCTTGGAAACAGCCCAATGTCCATTAGCTAAGGAATGGATAAAAATGTAAGTTTTTAATACAAGGGAGTACTACTCATCCACAAAGAAGAGTAGACTTGAGACATTTTTATATAAGTAAATGCATCTTAAGACCATATTTTTAAGTGAAGTAAATCAGACACACATTAAAATATTGCATTGTTTTCTCTGAATTGAGAAATGGAAAGTGTAAATTAGGACCCAAATTCATAGTAGATATTGTGGAATAAAAACAGAATTTATGCCAAGCTAATAAAGTCAGTAGAGTGGGCTGGAATATGTTGGTTGTCCTTACGAAAGAGCAAGTTGGGCCTTGGACACTGCACAGAGGGAGCATACCTAATGAAGATAGGACAGATGTTAGGGTGACTCCGCGGATGCCACTGGACTGCAAAAAGCCACAGACAAGCCAGGTCCAAGCTGTTCCTCACAGTACTGCTGAGAAGCCAGTCCCTCTAGCACCTGGAGCTTCCTATTCCCACAACTGCAGAATAGTGAGTTTCTGCTGCTTCGGTCCCCTGTGTGTGACACTTTGTTCTATGAGCCACATGAAACCAAATAGAGAGGAAGTTGAAGATATTCTGGCTTGATTGGTGGAAGTGTTTCTGTCTTGTTCAGAGCTTTATTTAACTTGTAGTAGGGTTGAGGTTGGGTTGAAAGAGGTGAGGCACAGCTGTCCCAAGGGAAAGCTGCACAGTGCTGCTGGAGTGCATCAATTTATTAGTTATTCTGGACTCACTAAAATTAGAATAGCTTCTAGGTCTTGTAATGTGGACTTTGGTTCCTCACTAGTTAGGAGTTGAGGCAGCTGGCTGCCTGCGAGTTTTATAATTCTGGACATACATTCTGATGCTTGTCAATTCTATTTGATAATATTTAGACATCAACATTGTGGATTCCAACATGCCACAGGGACTCTGCTCATCCACCCCTTCTCAATTAGCCTCACTTAGTCATCAAATTCTAGGGAAAACCTTTGGTTTCACTAATAGATCAGGGAAGATAGAGAGAGTGGGGAGCTTGCACAAACCTACACCCACACCCCTAAAAATATCCTCATGAGTTAAGCAATAACTTCTAATGCCAATTTCCGTCTTGCCTTTTCAGCTGTACAATGCTAAGATACGAAGGCACTATTAAGTAGCTGTCGACAGTTAGGATCAATGGACACCATTGTGAAGTTCGATTTTACTCGTCAAATTCCCTGCAGCTTTGCAGTATGATCTGAGGTTATAATAAGGGCAAGATAGCAGCATCCTACATTTTAGGACTGGCTTCCGGTCCTATTGCCAACATCTGTCTTGGAAGTGAGATAGGAGAAAAGTCTCTGGACTTCCCTTTTGTTTTTTATTTTTATTTTTTCCATGGCTTCTGTAAGTGCCTCACAGCTGGCATAGCTACACAAGATCCTCACCACAGCTCCTGGGGACATTTCTGCGGTGGTAGTTAGATTTAGTCATGGCATTCAAAGATCAAAGCTGTTAGCACTTTGTGTTCTCATGATTGTCATTGAAATTAAATGCAAGAACCTACAGCTGATTTGTAACAGATACATCTATATTTTTATTCTGGTTAGATGTGAGTGAAATTTTGATGTGCATACACAGCAATAACTATATATATACCTAGTCTTCTATATTTAATGAAATGGTTTTATTTTCATTTTTATTAGTTTTTATTTAATCTGATTCATCAATTACATACTTGTAATATAAGAAGTTTAAATCTTAAAGACAGTGCAACTCAGTATATTCCAAAAACTTAGCAATGACTATAATCAGTTAATGAATTCCATTTACTATTCAGGAGTATGTCAGCATATGCAACTTTATAACAGGGATGTATAAGATTTCTTGAAAACAAGCCCCAATATTCAATTATTTCCTCAATCTTTTATATCTGTTAATCTGAACAACAGATTTGATTATAAAAATAAATAATATAACAACCATTGTTAATGAGCTATTCCCATTTTAAAAATCTGTAACATATGCACTGTTGTATGTTACCCTGTTTCTGTCTTTTTTGTATTTGTTTTTGCTTCTGTGTTTACTCTTCAAAATAAAATGTAAAATAAATAAATAAATCCTGACCACCACTACCACCCCCTGACAAAATGAAAGAAACTACTTGGGCTAAGATGACTTTTCTCTTCACCTTCATGATTTCTTATTTTCTTGTTGCTAGAACAAAATATCCAGTATCCAGTTAAAGGAGGAGAGATTTGTTCTGTCTTACAGTTCATAGAAGTTTCAGTGCATTGTCAGGTGGCTTCAAGGCAGGGTGGCAGGGCTGATGGGTGTGGGGAAGAGACTTCCTGATGACAGGTAGGAAGCAGTGAGGGATCAAGGGAGGAGGAGGGATGGATTTGAACACTCACTTCCAGGCCAAGCCCCCAGTGTCCCCACTCCTCTAACCAGGCTTTCCCTCCCAATATCACACACCCAGCCGTGAACCTATCAGTGGCCTGATCCCATATCATCATGATCTAATCACATCCCCAAAGGCCCATCTATGAGTGCAAAAGGCTTTGGGGAGGGGATGTATACATGTAAGCCATAATGGACAAGCAGGTGTCCAGTGAGTAATTAATGAAAAGTTTGGCATCTTAATCTTGTATCTGTTTTCTTTACTATCTTAAAGTATTGGTGAGAATCTTGGTCAGTTCTGCTCCTATACATGCTGATCATCTAAAGCCGGTAATCTTTCCCTCTAAATGCTGAAGACAGCAAGAGAAGAGTAACTAGGATATTTTCAAGTGTTGCTGGGACAGCATAATCAATAGATTGTCAACAGTGAGCTTTTACAACACCTGCTCCCATCCTCTGGAGTGGTACCTAGATGTCTCCATCTAGGATATACAGGTTGCCCTATGTCTGCCAGGAGCAGTGAGTCTTGCTGGAAGATGCCCCTGTGATGAGATCCCCACCATCACTGGGGTGAGGTCGCCTCCCTTGGCAAGAGCATTTATGTCACGATGAAAACCAAACTGCTCCTATCTTAGGTACTTTTCTCACTGCTGAGACAAAAGCTGAACACCCAAACTTAGAAGGGGCAAGGCTTATTTATTTAGCTTACAGTTTGTGGAGGTTTCAGTCCACAGTCAGCTGGCAGAGTAATATGACAGAGAGGTAACCATTCATGGCGGTGTACAGCAAAAGCAATGGGGAAAGACAAGCCTCTTTCTGAGCCTCATACTGTATGCAAGCTACCCACCATGGAGTTAGGGTATGGCGCTCACACTCTTAATCCCAGCCAAAACTGTGCAAACTAATCATTGGATTGACTTACTGAACACACGTCCTTACTCCCAGCATCAGACACTGTAGATTCAGCCACTTCTGAAAAAGCCCCTTGGCCACATGAAGCTTTATAGGAACATTTAGACACAAACCATAACACCCCCTCAGGCAGTAATGACATCAAAACCTTGTGGAGGCAGACCTGGCATAATAACCAACCGGAATGGCCAACTAGGTAACCTGAGCCAGGTTACCAACTTTTCAGCTCTGACTCCCATTACACAAACCCCCAAACCTTGTCTCTGGTCCCCTTTTCTGTCAGACTTCAAAGTTATGGACATCCCTGCCTGGAAGACAGATCTTAGGGTCACTGAACATTTTTGCTCTTCTCCATGTGTCTGCATTGACTGAAACTCTTCCTGCTTTCACCACTGCTGATTTCCTTGGTGGGTGCAGCACAACTATTGCCCAAGTGTGTGCCAGTAGGATACCTGTAGGCAGGGGGTGCCTTTGCCATAAACGCGTGCAGGTTTCAACTCGGCCTAGTCTAACTTAATATCCACTTGGTGCCACACATATGGAAGGCTGAATCAAGTTTGATTGGATGATTCTTATACTTTCTTTCCTATTTTTTCCCTCTGTTTTTAAGATAAAATACATTGCCAGATTACTTCCTGAACAGATATCTCTCTTACTAAACAAATAATGATGTCAATATTAAATAGAGGGGAGGAACTAAAACTCAGGGAGATGGCTCAGTAGAATAAGCTCTTGCTTGGCAAAAGCAAGGGCCTGAGTTCAATCCCTGGTTCTGCCAAAATAAATAAATAAATGAATCATGAGTGCATTGTTAAGTGTCTTTGTCCCTGACACCTGAGTACAGGAGTATGAAACTAGCAGCCACTTTTAAAAGTTGTAGACATGGAAATTTGGAGAATTGCCACAGGGCCATGTGGTCAACGCCATTGGCTATGACACTTTTCAAAGGAGATGGTGCTATATGACTGCACAAAAAGGCAAACAACTGTTAGCTGAGCTGCAATCAAGGTGGGGCTGGACCTGTGTGAGGCTGCCCAGAGGCCCTGAGAGCATTTTAGATACTTTTTTGTCTCCAGAAGCTGACATGATGTAAATGAAGCCTGTATTCAGAAGAAGCAGTAAGAGCAAAGCCATATTTTAATCAACTGCCCAATGAATTGAAGGCACTAAGCCTCTCATTGACGAGTGTCCCTTTCTAGGTCTAGGGAATGCCCCACCTAAAAAGCAGCTATAAAATGTGAGGGAAGCCAGTGACGGACTTCTGGGCAGTGAAGCTCTGTGTGACCACATCTCCTTAGGATCCCAGGTCGAAGAAGACTGTGCGGTCTCAGTGCTTAAGTGAAATACTCTGAGCCCATGTTCCAGAGCAGGCTGTCTCTCAGGATTAGCCGTGCTCTGGTGTTCACCTGCCTGAGGCCAAGATAACGTCCCTTCAGAAGGTGCACCCTCGCTGGGTGTGGTGGCACATGCCTACAATTCCAGCACTTGGGAGGCAGAGGCACAAAGACCACTGTGAGCTCACAGTCAGGCTTGGCTACCTAGTAAATTCAAGGCCAATCTAATTATATAAATAGACCGTGTCTCCAAAATAAGCAAAAGATAACCACCTTAACCTTATCTCTTGGTCACTGCCGCCATAACGAACCCTTCCAAAGCACTGGACTTTTGCAAATGCAACCTTTTCTTGCCCCATCACTCTTTCAGCTAACAACGTAATCAGGTTTCTGCAGCTGTAAAAGTGCTGATGATGACTTTGGGAAAGTAAAGCAAAGGCTTCCTGCGTACTCATGCTCGGATATGGGATCTGCTGCCCTCCGAGTCTGTCATCTGTACTACTTTTTCTCCCTCAGAAATCATACTGAAATGGTGAGGCCCATGAATCGCAGTCCTGACATACTATTCCCATTCCATTAGTTTGGAGCATGTGAGGGAAGAGGTGAGCAGGAGACACTAGTAGTACATCTGAGTGGGGCAACAAGACTAGGAACAGAGCTGGAGCCCTCAGAAGGAGAATCCATGGAGACAGGTGGTTTCTCATGCCGCTATCCTCACCAATACTAAATATTCATGGAAGTGCAGCCCAGGGCAGGATGAGAAGGGCAGACAGGTGCTGGGCAATGGGGAGGGAAAGGGTACAGAGCAGACACCAAGAAGCTATCTCTGGACTGCAGACTGGATAGAGGACAAAAGGCACACAGTAACCTTCAGCATTGCCTGGATTCTGTATTGGCTAGAAGAAATAACAGTAGCTGTAGACAGAAAATTTTGATGAATTATGCACAACTGAAGACAACTAAAATATTCTTGGGGAATGGTGTCTGAGCCTCCATACAAGGAAATATTAATCTAAGTATTCTAGAGGAGGCAAGTTTAAGGCATCAAAAAAAGGTCACGGGAGAGGTCAGGACCAGGACTGGGAAGGCAAAAAGGAGTCAGGCCCAGTGGTGCACACCTGCCATCTCAACACTCCAGGAGGCTGAATTACAAGGATCACAGGTCAAGCACTCACCTGAGAACTTCGTGACTTAGCAAGACTCTCCCATAATTTGTTAAAAATGAGGGGAGGGGGTATGGGAATTTCATTCAGTGGAAAGCTTGGTTCAATTCCCAGTATCAGGAAAAGAGGAGAAGATGGGAGGGGAGGAGAGGAGAAAAAGGGGATAAAGGGGGAAAGGGAGGGGAGGAGAGAACAGAGTAAGAGCAAGAACAAGAACAGGAGCAAAGAAAAAAACTAAGAATTGAAGTAGGCTCAGAGGGATGGCCAGATAGCTCAGCAGACTAAAGTGCCTGCTTAGGTAGACATAGGGAAAGGGGTTCGATGCCCAGTGTGCTGTACCAACCCCACCATCCCCAGGGCACAGTGAAACAGCCAGTGAGACTGTGTGGTGACCCGTGCCTGTAATCCCAGCACTTGTGAAGCTGAAAACAGGAGGATCACTACGAGTCCAGTCTGTGTAGAGGAACCCTGGAGACCCTGTACTAAATACATAGAAAGAAAGGGAGAGAGAGAGAGAGAGAGAGAGAGAGAGAGAGAGAGAGAGAGAGAGAGAGAGAGAAAGAAAGAAAGAAAGAAAGAAAGAAAGAAAGAAAGAAAGAAAGAAAGAAAGAAAGAAAGAGGCTCAGTACAGAACAACCATCTCTTTCTGTCTCTACTGGGAGTGTAACTCCCTGCTGAGTTAAGAGTTCATGCGAACTGCAGCCACAGCATACTGTTTGCAGCTCTAAATATATGTGTACTTTAGAATATTTCTCTCTACAGCACAGGCCTGGTCATTCTCAGTTAATCATTGTGTGCTTATCATAATAGCTCATTTAAAAGATTTTCTCTGAGGATTATATATTTCTCTTTAGTTTCCGTGCCCTGCCTGGATCACTGCAGCCAGGGTTCCAATCGCTAGGTGAGCGAGCAGGCTAGGATGAGCAGCCCCTTGGAGAATGCTGGCTTCACAAGACTGTGCTCGTCCAATTCTGCCACACAGATTCTGCGACTGGCTGAGCCTTAATTGCTATTTGGATGACTAGTAATGCAAAATGACGGGAAAAACAACATCTGCTTATGAAAACAAATTCCAGTTTTGAAGCTCCTGGTTAAAGAACTAGCCACATATTCAGTGGTAAATTCAAGTTATATTCTTGTAAATTGTGACAAATACTAAATGTATACTTTTTAGTGTTTCTTCCCCTGGGAAAATGACTGCTGCAGGCTCCCTGCTGACAAAGCTTATCACTAATTCATTTGCCTCCTTTAACAATGAAAAACACTTTCCATAAACCAAAGTGGGTTTGCTACATTATAACTCAATCATGAAAAAGCAGAATGTTCTTGCTACATAGGTGGAAAAATATTTAATTTTTTTTCAGTTTTGTTGCAACATAAGAATCTATTCGCTTTTACATTCATACACATCTATATGCTTTTTGATAATCTGAAAAAGTAGTTCTCTCACTCTTGAAATTCAGCATGTTCCACCTATTAAATTTAATCAAATCGTATCTTCATAACGTCTGCATAAAGTATGTGAATCTAGGAAGTCATTAACTGAAATGTTGTGTTTGTCCAATCAAAGTGATAAGAGATAGAATACAAATCAACTGGAAATCAAACTGACCTCAAGGCTTTCTGTAAACTTCCCTTTATTTATTCATAGTGTGTGCATGTGTGTGTTGCAAAAGCTCATAACAAAGATCAGATACAGTACTCTGAGACTATGGTGACAAATAATATCCTTTTTTTGTGAATAGCTGCATTTCTCATGAGGCAAATTAAAAAAGCAAGATGATACGCAAAACTATCATTTAATCTGTAGGAGAAAATTCAGTTTTTATATGACTAAATATCAGTTGTTGAAAAATTATTTTAGAAACAATGAGCATCTAAATATAGCTGTCATACCATTCCTCACAACTATGGAGTTAACTGTTAGGGTAGAAAATTAAAGGTCTTTGTGCTGTTGCAATTTAATGATGTCATGACTCTAGTTATAAAGAAAGCAGCATCAACAACAACAATAACAAAATACCACAGAAATGAAATTCTTCATATAGCAAAATATCCACTGGTACTCTCACCCAAGAACGGTGCCTCTGACTTTATTTAAATGTCATTGGGTTTTCTTCAAGATGTGCAGTTTCAACTTGCTGAGGTTCATGACTTTAGAAATAATCTGCTATGGGTGAAAGCAAGAGTCTCAAGGCTGTAGAAGCACCTGATGGAGATTTCACCCCAACACCTTGTCACATCTCATCTTAATTAAATCAGGATGAGCAGAAAGCAAATTTTAGTAAAATTTAGAAGCCTACAAGTCATAGTAGACAAAAGTTAAAAGATCACCACAGTGTCATTCAGTGTTCAAATAGGTGACACTCACTTTTTAACAAGGTGGATACAAATGCAAGTTCTTAATTCCTTAGGTGAAATCAGCAGAGATGGGAGTAGTTTACCATTCATATTTTTTCAGCATTTACATATTGCATCTTTCATAAGCATATCATGCAATTCCCTGACAAACTTGCAAGGATAGGGTACTCTGTAACCACAAGAACTAATAGTTCTGCAGCAAATCATTCACGTTAAATGAGAAAGTAGAAGCTATAGATAATTTAATACTCTTCCAGAAGGATAGCTCAGTGAGCTATCTTTGCCTAAAATGCTTAGGCAAGTGCAGAGACCAGATTCAATCCCGGCCATCACATGCTATGCCTTCCCTGCCCCTGGGCATGCTGAGCTAGCGGATGAGACCAAAGCAGGATGTGAAGCAACATGTGTCACTCACAAAAAACAATAACCCTGGACCTGGACAGAGATAAATGCAACTAGATGCTTCTTACCATTACTTAGTCTGTTTCTCTTACCTGCAGCACTTCTTATACATACAATAACAGCTTTTCTAAAAAGCTGAATCCTTTGTTGTGTGTTCAAACACTTGTACACACATATGCATATATTAGATACATGCTGAACAGTGTGTGATTCGCAAACCATCCCACTGAGATCTGTACGTTATAGAATCAACCAGCCACAATCTGTAAAAGTAATCAATAATAATAAGTTTCGGTGATATGGACACTGCAAAGCTATCAACATACAATTGCAGTTATTGGGGGCATTCTGTTTGTGTCTCTAAACCACAGCTGTAGTTTAGCAGTTCATGGAACCCAGCAGTGTGCCTCCTCACATCCAAAAATAGAGTATGTTGAGCTGTTACTGGATAGAAGTTATTGGCTTTCTGTCCTCAGTTAGCATTAACTGAGGTGGGAGCTCATGGATTTTTTCCAGAGGAAAGATGTTTGTGGTCAATGAGACTAGGATTAACTCAAGGATTAAAATTTTTAGTCTAGAGTTGAGGCACCTGAAGAGCATCACAGATGGTGAATGATAGAATCTTACTACACAGATTTCCTGCTATGTAACCAATGTATAGAACACTACCAGAAAATTCGGTAGGGATCTGATAGGACAATTCTATGGCAAGAATCGCTATTGCTGCCTAAGGTCTTATGGCTTTCTTTGGGATTCACTGAAAAATAACCACCTTCAACCAATATGCTGGCTCTTTTGTACCCCCTCTGCTGTGCAGTCCAAAGTCCAAAACCAGGGTGTGAAGAAGGCTTCCCTTTCCCAGACCACTCCCCAAACAACCAAGTGTAAATTTCATGCTGGTAAGAAGTTGGAAGATGTCTATATATTCCATTTGAAAACCATAAGTAAATCTTAGAGCTATTGCTCAGGAAATCCTCTACTTGTATCTGGTTAACTCTCCTACTTTCCCTAACATTGAGCACACAAGCCTATCTTCTCTGGAGCCCTCAATCCCACTTCTCTGGAGTTGAGCCCTGAAAAATGAGTCCATGACATGTGAATCCCATTTTTCTTCCCTGTCCACACCTACAAGGTGATGTGCATCCCACATTCCTTCCCCCACCTTCCTTCAAGTTTGAATTTACCACTTTTCCCAGTGGCTTAGAATCCTCTACCCTGTACTTCCTCTCTCCCCTTCCACACTGATCACTCCTTTAAAACTCCTTAATATCTTTCCAGTTCAAGAGCAACAGACATGCCCTTCACTTTGACACAACTTCATTCTCTCTCCTCCCAATACTAGGCATTCTGAGAGGGGTGAATAGAAGGAGAAGAAATGGATTAATTCACCTGTCTTCCCCTCCCACTCATCTACTGAAATTGTTCTTGCCAAGGTCAGTTATCTTAGTAGCCAAGTCAGAGTCTTTTCGGCCACCTCATACTTCTCATCTCTGCAATATTTTTCATATGTTTTAAACTTTAATTGGCCTCCAGTGACACCACACTTGAATATTTCTCATGTTCCAAACCCTTCATTCTGCTTCTTGAGCGAGCTTTTCCTTAACCTGCCAAACACAGCTCTGTCAGTGACTCCAACTCCATCTTTGATCTCTTCCATATCCACCCTATGCATGGCAGAGACATTAACTTAGTTCACAGCCCCCTCATTTTGTTCTACATTTCAGGGATAGTCCTCAACCTGCCATGCTCACCACTTCCCTCCTCACTTGATACAAAAGCTACAATACAAGCTCTTTGGTGGCAGAGCAATGACACATAACTGGGTGATCACAGTTACCTTCTTATTTTTTGAGGGGACTGGCTCATCCTGCCCTGAGGGTGAGACTGGTGGGGCATGTGGTGTGGGGATCAAGCCATGGTCCCCTGCACCTGCCTAAGCTTGCCTAAGCTTGCCTAAGCAAGCACTTTAGTATGCTGAGCTATTTCACTGCACTCACCACAGTTATCTTTTTTATGTACTTGGTACAGGGTCTGCAGGGTCTTCAGGGTCTCACCACACAGATCAGACTTGTAGTGATTCTCTTGTTTTCAGCATGTCAAGTGCTGGGATTACAGACACATGTAACCATGCCCAGTCTTCTTTGCCTTCTCAGCAAGCCCCAGGGGTAGGGCTGGCTGGGAATCGAACTCCAGCCCCTGCTCTCTGCCTAAGCAAGTGCTTTAGTCCACTGAACTATCTGATAAGTCCCCACAATAGTTATCTTCATGACAGAAAAATCTTACTTCTCTTGGAGTCTGAATCTTTCCCTGATTCAAATTTCCATTAAATCTTTAAAGCATCATATTTTCTAGATACTATGTAATGCAGCCAAGTGTAGCTTTTGATTATGCTGCAGTGACAAAAGACAGGTGCTTTGGAAGTTGTCCCTGTGGTAAGAGCTGTCAAGCAAAAGTACTACAACGGTTTAGTTTAACCATTTTAATTAGCTTTATTTTCAATTCCAGAACTGGGCAAAACTTCATTCTATGAAATAGAGTAAGTGTCCCAATGAGCTAAGAAGAGATTGATTTTGTAGTCAGAGAAATTCTGAAGAAAGAAATAAAACCAAACAAAAATCAATTGATTATTTCAAAGTGACAAAGTGTGACAGGAAGATGGAACAATAGGTTTGAACACCAAGCTATTTCAGATTATTTCTTCTGTGAGGAAGGGCCATTACACCAATTGAAGCTGTCCAGCTGGCTATCATGCTTTACCGCTCGACCACATTTTTCATAGGTCTGGACTAGAACTGTCCTCCTGGAGTCCACTCTCTGGCACAACCCTCATGGCTCTTGGTCCTTCTGTTCTGGGTTTCTGCATGAATTCTTAACCCTAAAAATTAAATTATCATGATTCCATGGCTCCATTCATGATTTCAACTCTTTCATCTTCCCAAATCCATCATTTTCTTTCCCCCCAATTTTTCTTTCAAGCCCTGATATTTTCAAGGGTCAAATAATAGCTTTTCTTCATTTTCAGGACAAGAAACATACCACAGAGATAGAGGGTGCTTTTCCAAGAAGCCCTGACCCCTCCCTGGAGCCTGTGAATGCACAATAACTAAAGGTAAAATACTAGATTGGCATCTCTGCTTAATTCTGACTCTCCTTTTTCTGAGTCTTCTCCAACAGTCACCTTGGGTTCCAGGAACAATAGATTGAATGGATTAACATCTTATAACAAGAAATGAATGCATTTCTCCCAAATCCCAGACACCAGCCACTTTCTTATCACCAAGGAGGCCAGCATACCCAATGCTGAGTTAAGGGTCAGCCAGAACAGACTGCCAGCTCTCCCAGCTCAGTCTTTGCTGTCTAAGTGAAGACTGTGAGCACTTCGGATGGACTTTTCAGGCTACTGAACTGTTTTCCTCCATGGTGCATTCACACAGAGAACAAATTCCTTTTAGGTCTCAATACCATTTATTTCTCAGTTGGTCTTTGGGAAAAAGGGACCAGACTTGACTCTTTGAAATCCTCAGGCTTTAGCCTTTGGCCTGGCACTCTGGTTCCAAGCATCGTTGGGTCATCAGAACTCAAAAAGTAACTGATCCATGCTAACCAGGGAGGACAGCAGCGAAGGGTCATACACAGCCACTGGAAGCACTTTTCTTTAGGAGTCTCTCCCTTTCTGTTAGTTTAGACTGCTAAAGTTCATATAACTGGAACCCCCAAAATTGTTTCTTTGCTTTATTAAATCATGTAGTAAGGAATTTCTGAACTCCAACTATAGGAAATTTAGATCCTTGTAATTATTTGCCTATTCTGTTAGGGTCTGCTAGGTTAGATTGGTTCAATTTTTTTTTTTAAATTTCCTTTTAATACAATACCTGGTTACATCATCAAAGCCTTTCTCCACCTTAACCTCAACATAGCCTCAGCTCCTTTCTCAACACAGTATTAATTAATGGAAGTGAACACTACTCAAAATCACTCATCATTTACTGTGAATATTCCCCACCCTACTACACTATCATCTTCCTAAAACAAACAAGCTAAGATCCTGTTGCCACTGTTGAGGATGCACTAACAGTTCCCCTCTGACTATAGATCATAGCCTATGATTTTGTTTTGACCCCTCAGTTCCCTTAGGACCGCATTGCCAGGAGGAAAAGTCTTCCTTTCTGTATTCTCACTTTCTTTTGGTTAAATAGTGAAGCTCATGAACTACTTAATATTAGCAGAACCAAGAGTTTCTCTTTTGTTTCTCTAAGCCTTAAATTAAAATAAAAATGAGACTTGTCCCTATGAGAGTAGGTACATGAGCAAAGAAAAGAGCATTCAAGTAGGCAACGAAAGCCTCCAGGAGCAAATCTAACAGAAACTTATACTGAGGAGAGTGAAGGAAGGGGCTGATGAAGAAAGTTGAAAAGTAAAAGACAATTGTTTGAAAAACAAGTAAACTATTGCAGAATTCAGAAAGCTTAAAATGTGTTGTTGTTGTTGTTGCTGTGTGTGTGTGTGTGTGTGTGTGTGTGTGTGTGATCTGCTGCTACGGAGGTACAAGTACATCAAGAGGGATGCTGACTAAGAAAAAAAGGACACTGGAAACCAGGAAAGTGATCAAAGTCTTTGATTATAAGAAAATAGAGCAAAGGAAATTAAAATCAAATAGAAATTATTCAATTTGGTGACTTAGAGAAGGGCTCTCATCTGGACAGTAGGAGGGAAAACCAGATTGCAAATGATTATGCATAAAGTAGAGAGTGAGGAAGTGATAAAGGAAATATAGTCTCCTGGCCTATAGATCAGGAGCTTCTTGGAGGCTGCCATCCAATATAAAATTGGGCCCAGACCTTTGTGTTTTGGGGGAGGGTGGGTGAGTGTGGGTGTGTACATGGTCTTACTACATAGCTCAGACTCAAGGTATCCTCCTGTTTTCAACCTCCTCAGCTCTGGGATTATAGGTGAGCCAGACCATGCCTTTATTTGGTGGCCAGCTCAGTGTACTCAAGGGTGGGGTTGGCAGCACATGTGGTGCCAGGGATCAAACCTAGGCCCTTGCACTTGCTTAAGCAGGTGCTTAGTCCATGGGCCCAGACTTTTTGAATGAATGCAATTTATAGAATATCTAGTCCCATAAAGCTTGCAAACCATGATCTGATCATTGTCATGAAGATTAAAGAAGATGAAAACCCAAATGTCCTTTTGACTTTAATTGTTGCTTCCATGGAAACCCTGGACATTGTCTGGTTCAATAGACCCATGGGCCGGTTTTCTCACTTATGCAATCAGACACTGAAGGCAGTCCTTTTCTTGAGGCCATTTTAATATATTTCTATGATTCAAGAAGAAAGTGTAACTGTCACTGGATTTTTGGGGGGTAGGATTTCCCTCTACAGGTGGTTTCTAGATTCGTTTAGGCCTGAACAAATAATTGGTCAAGATAAGACAAACAGTAGCAAGATTTTACATTGATAAAAGGCAGAGGGGAAGAAAACAGACTCCATAGAGTGAGTTGGGGTCAAGTAATAGAAAAGTACGTGTACTCTACAGGGAAAGAGCAGGTTACTAAAATAAGGCAAAAATTAAGGTGCTCAGGATAGTTGGGGAAGTTGGCAAGATCTTTTAATCACAAAATACCAGGACACATAAGCAGAATATTTCTGAGCTCTACATACAGACTTCTCATGAGAGCCTAAGCTAGTTTTGTCAGGATGGCCTAGACCTGGTGCTATACCAAGGAGTGGAAAATACAAAGAAGGACAACTGCCTTTGAGCTCTCTGCTAATGTGTTCTCTCACAGTAGCCAATTCTTGTCCTTTATTTATTTTGTTACTTTCATTTGGCCCAACCTTCTCTGCAGAGCTTGTTTCATGTCCACCTCTAATAAATGTAAAACTTCTCTACCATTTGTAATTGTCTTGTCCAATGCTTTTCTCAGGATAGAAAATAATCTAAGAAACCACCTCTAGAAAAAGACACCAGCACTCTGAAAATCAGTAAAATATTTGGTGCAGCCAATCAGGTATTAATCCCCTTTTGTACACATTTTGTTTCTCTCTCTCTCTCTCTCTCTCTCTCTCTCTCTCTCTCTCTCTCTGTCATCTAACAATGCAAGAGAATTTCTTTTTGTTGTTCTTGGTGTTTACAGTTTTCCTTCTCTCTTTCCCCTCAGCTAGGTAACTCAGGAAACTTTGGCATGGCACCAAGAATAGTTTCCTACTTTTCCGCCATGGGAGAGAGAGAAAAGAAATATATTTTTTTGTGGGTTTTTTTTTTCCAGGTCTGAGAGGCTCATAGATCAGCCTCAAGTTTATCTTCCCTTTTCTTTACTACTCAAATTCCCATTCATTGTCAATATTGTCAGTAAATAACTCCCAGAGAGCCTCTTAATAACCCAGGCACAGAAGAGATTATTAGGGTTCTGTGTGAATTACAGCTTAATATGTCTTTCTCTGCTTATGTTTCTGTTCTCTGTGATACTATTCTCAGATTTCTTGTATTTTGGGGAAATTTGTTATTGGTATGTTTGTCTCTTGTTTGAATGGTTGCCTACTCAAATTTAATCCGTTCTGTGTTCAAAGCATTGTCTATTCTTTTCCCCTACATTCCCTTGTATCTCCAAGCATCACTAGTAAGTTGCTTTCACAATGCCTTGTTTCATCACAGTCTATCTTCTTATCATGATTAGCTGTGATTTTGGTTCATGATGTGAGTTACTTATATGGGTCAGCCATTTTGTTTCACCACAAAGTTCAACCATTTTGATTAATTCTGTAGGTCAGCCATATGTATTCAGCCATATTTGTCAACCATTTTAATTGGCCACAGAAGTCAAACTGTTTAGCAGTGGTTGTTTCTCATATTCTTGTTTTGTTCTTTTTTTAGTTTTATTTTTCAGTTGGCCACACTGTCATCAGAAATTATCATCCTATATGGACAACCTCCCTCTTCTTTTTTGAATTAGTTTATACTCTATCTTTGTTTCTTTTAATTGCCTAACAGTTCACTCCATCAGTCACTTGGGTGGCATATTTGTTTACATACTATCTATTCCAACCATTGCTCAAGCAAGTGTCATTTTGACCAGTAAAATAAATTTGATAAAATTTTCATTTTTACATTACCTGTTTTATTATCTTATAAAGATAATAAAATATGTAATGCTTCATTGTCCTTTGTTGAAGTGAGTGGGCTACTAAGTGGTCAACAGAAGTCCACGTAATTTAGAAACATGCCTGACAACCTGAGAACAAAAGAACAGCCAATAAAGCTCTACACAAGTGGCTGTGAGTGTACAAAAGTAGGTCCATTCTTTCTTCTAGGTTGTTTTAAGACAGTGGTTGCAAATCTTATCAATGAAAGCTCTAAAACACTGATGGTAAGACTTTCAGAGGCCAAATGCCTAAATTGCATCTCCAAACACACAAAATGTATTGTAAAGTCCAAATGTTGCAATTCAGCCTGAATCCTAAGGTTTAGTTCCAGAAAAACAAGCATTATCTGATGCTCAGCTGCTAGGGTGACTAAGTTTGGAGGCTAACAAAGGGTTCTGCCATGCCCACTGTGACATATGGTTAAAACCACTGCTCTGAAGGGTTCGACATCACTGTTTCAATTTTCTTTTTGTTTGTTTTGTTTTTATACACTTCTATCTCTACTATATGAATGAAACAAAATAGCAAAGTATTTACTATTATGGTAGATGCAAGACATTACCAAGATCTATCCTAATCTCCTAGAGTGAATTGTTTCTCAGGTGGCTAAGGTAGTACCTGGTGAGGGTTCCCCTGATCTCCTAGGGATTTCTCAAGCAATCAGTACAGGGCTCTGCCCTCATCGCTAAGGAGATAACTAGGCATAGTATGGAAAGTTCTAATGCTAAGAGAGCCCTCATCAGGGATCCATTTTTGTGGGAAAGACAATGGTGTCACCCCAGGTGCAAGCAGAGACATCTGCTTAGTATGTACTTGAGTCTCACAAGGGAAGTTTGAGAGACCCAGTGGCTGTCCCTCTCCTGCTTGGGATGCCTCCTGGAGGACCCAGGACCCAGCTGTCTCTCACTGTAAGACCCAAGAGGAGCTATAGGAAACACCATAAACAGCATACTGGAGATCTCAGTGACCCTGCCATTGGGTCCTTGACCAGTGGGAATGTTTTGATCCTTCCAATTTGAAAAAAAAAGTGTATCTATTATTGTCATATAGTTGGAGTCTGGTATGAACTAGGAAGTGGTGGGAGATGGGTACAGGATGACAGCTTAAATTTTGATACTATTTTTCAGTTAAATCCTTTCTGTTTAAAGCATGGAAAGTATGAACATATCCCTTGTGTTCAGGCTTTGTGACATTTTTTCTCTATAAAGAAAAAAAAACCCAGAAGATAATTGTATTTAGAGAGGCCCTTGGGCAAGAGAGGGACATGTCTTATGATCCTGTCCTCAGATCCCCACCTGTCTCTCAGAGAGTGATGGGTCTTTCCTATCTGTTTAATGAAGACAACCACACTGGCAGGTCTCCTGGGTCCCTCCTCATGATTCCCAAGCCAGTAAACAATTCCATGCCATTCAAGTGACTCTGAAACTCTACCAAAGCCTAATGCCACAGAGGAACCAAGTATCCATAGCCCCTTCATAATAATCCCCAGACGACTGTAAACTCCACAGGACATACTCCTAGTGGTACTCCTTGCCCCCTAAATTTGCATCTTGTCCTGTCACTGAGAAAAGTCCTAAGAGCAATGGGCACTACTTGAATCCAGGTCCCTTTTTCAGTTGCAGATGTCAAAAATGGTAAGGATGGTTAGGCTGCTTTTCAGAAGATTTAAGAAAACGTGCAATGAGTTCTAAACTTTGGCCCTTGCTTTTGACCTACTGTAGTGAGATACCCAGCTTACCTTTGCACGTACCTCATACCTCAGAGCAAGGCAAAGGATGCTACAATAGGCTTAGGACTAGGTAATGAATAATATGCTTTAAGCAGGGAAGGAAATCAGTCTCAAGAGGCCATTGTCTCTTTGGCAGAAGTACTGGGACTATGATACAAGTGATTGGATAAAATCAATGTTTGACATGATAGCTGCTTTTCTATTGGGAATTGAAAGGCACTAAGGAACGTGTTAACATGGCAAGGTAAGTTGAGATTATTCAGCTCTCTCCCATGATTGATTAGTAGAACTCTTTCATAAATGCATAAATGTAGATCCATCTTGCAGAGAGGGACAGTCAGGAGTGGAAATACCATTCAATTGCTCAGCCCATATATTGAATATAAATCGGAAAACTTTCAGCTGGGCATGGAACCCTAAAAGCCAACTGATGGACACAGTCTCTCCAGTGTTCAACAATCAGGACGTGGATGAGGATGAAAAGAGAAAACAGAAGGAAAAGACAGACCAAATTATAGCTGTGATGACTGGCAGTGCTTTAAGCACACCCAAGGCATTTAAGGGAAAATTAAAGCACAGCTCAGGAGGAAAGAGTTCATGCATCGAATGCAAGATTGGGCACTGGGCCTGGGACTGCACCAAGCCACCCTCCCTGCCCTGCTGTATTGTCCGGTGACCGATTTACCTGACTCGACATTACAGGGCTGACTGCCACTACAGCTAGGCAGGAGCTGCATCAGCCCAAACCCTCACCACTGTCTCTGATGAAGAGTGAAGGGGCCTGCAGCAATCTGAAAGTGCTGTTTGCAGAAATCTTCATCTGGGAGAGAGCCCGGACCTCATCGATTCAAAATTTTTTCTCTTTTGGTAGAACTGAGGATTGAACTCAGACCCTTTTGCTTCCCAGGCAAGCACTTATACTGCTGAGCTATTTTCCCAGCCCCAATAAAATTATATTATCTGTTTTAACTTCCTTTCTCTAGAAAGCTCTGCTGCAGATCTATAGTTCTGACTGTGGTCAAAAGCTTCCTAACTCTTGAAAGTACATAGAAAGGCAAGTTGTGCAGTTTTCAGCTCACAGCAGGTTATCACAGCCAAATTCCTTCCCCTGGGACTGCATTTCAAAAAGGAGAGTTGGTTTGTTTTCTCTTTTGTTTTGTTGTAGTTTTAGGGAAGGGTCTACAGGGAGTTCAGGGTCTCACTACTAGACTGGACTTGTAGTGATTGGACTTGTCTTCCTGTTTACAGCTTCCCAAGAGCTCGGATTACAGGCATGCACCACCACACCCAGTCTCAGTTGTTGCCTCAGCAAGCTCCTGAACACAGCGGGCTTGGGAATCGAACCCCTGGCCCCTGAGCCTGCTTGCAGGTGCTTTAATAAGCTGAGCTATTTGGCCAGCCTTTTAAAAGCAGAGTTAATAGCTCTTACTTGGATACTAAAATTAGGAAAAGGCAAAAAAACAAATCACTATTCAGGCTCCACATATGCTTTTCCTGTTACATGCCCATGCAGTAGTCTGGAAATAATGGCGCCTTGCTAACCAATAAGCAATTATCTTACTGATGCCTGAGCATGATATTCTATAACTCCTAGAAGCAGTTTGTCTTCCCAAAAAGGTTGCTGTAATTCATTGTAAGAGACATCAAAACATACCTCTAAAGTCTGTTTAGGAAACCAAAAGGCTAATAAGAAGATAAGAACTGCAACCTGATAGCCCCTCAGAATTCTGGCCTTATCCTCAGTTCCTGAGGAGAATGAAAACCAGTCTATAGCCCCTAGGAAGATAAATGGGCCTTAGGATAAGGGGTGATTAAGAAGGGACTCTGGCAGAATTCAGAAAACAAGCTGATCTCTTCTCAAGGGAGAGTGGAAGGCTCTCACAGCCTTCACTATTATTTCCATAGAGGCATAGATGCTACATTCGAAATAGCCCCTCCAGTTTTCACAGGACCAGGACTAGTGATGACCATCCCCTAGAGCTGCCAAGCTTGCCTATTTTGCCCCTGGTAGGCCTCAAATGCTTCCTTTGTTAGTACCTAGGAGGAGAGAGGGACATGCCATGGGGAGGACTGACAATTAAACTTTATCCACATACTATCAAGTAGGGAAATTAAGCAAATACTGGTCCTCACTGACATCTTTACAGGCTGGAGTGAGGATTCCTCTACTCATTCAGAAAAAGCTATGAGGTCAAAGTGGTTATCAAAGAAATAATCCCTTGGTTTGTGCTATCCTAGTCCCTTTAAAGTGACAATGGGATTTTCTTATTTCTAATAACCAAGAAGATGACAAAAGCTTCAGGAATAAAGTAACACCTCCTTTCTACATGAAGACCTCAGTCATCTCAAAAGATTATGCAA
Source organism: Ctenomys sociabilis (assembly GCA_004027165.1). Lineage (NCBI taxonomy): Eukaryota > Metazoa > Chordata > Mammalia > Rodentia > Ctenomyidae > Ctenomys > Ctenomys sociabilis. The sequence continues at coordinate 12,183 of PVKA01006101.1, read as the reverse complement.
GGCAACCAGACCCTAAGGCAAGTTCTGAAAACACTTTGCCAAGAAGTGCCTCTGTCTTTGTTTCAGTTGTTGCCAATAGTGCTCATGAGGGTTCAAATGTCGCCAAACCTGGTCTAAATGTGAGGAAGTTTGAAATGTTATATGGGAAGTCTTTGGTTTTAGTTGGTTTTCTCATCTCTGAGACAAAATACCTCACAGTCCAAGTTAGGAGAAGAAAATTTTATTTCAGCTCAGAGTTTGCAGTGGTTTCTCTCCTCAATGCAGGACAGCACAGCAGCTGGTCCCACAGAAGAGACAGTCCATGGAAAGCAGGGACAGCAAGTCCGCCCTCCCTCTCCCACCCAGACATAAGCCTCTTGATCATTACTCCTGACACCTAGGTGAATCTCCCACTGGTCACACCCAGAGCCATGCTAATTCCAATCAGTGTAATAATTAATACCACTTACTCTTTTTCCCAGTATCACATGCCCTAGATTCAGTCAGCTCTGAAAAGCTCCACTAAGTGCGTGGAAGGCCCCACCTAGGGGGATACCTAGCTACAAACTATAACAGCTTTTCCACCTGATATGGTAGTAGATGTAGAGACCATGAAACTCTTTCAGTATCTTATTAATCTAGGTCAAATACAATAGGCTAACTGTACAGAAAGAAAATCCTGATGGTACCAGGCCTAGCGGGATCATCTAATGTCCACCCTAGAGACCAAGTGCTCATTAAAACTTGGAAATAAAAGACTCCCACAGAGCTCTTAATACAAAAATGTAAGAACTCTTTTCAGCAATAAGTACCATACCCACTGCATTAAAGTTGGCAGAAACAGACAGCTGGACTCACCTTCCTAGTAAAAAGACAGTCTCCCCTGAACTGTCTGAAGAAAAAAAAATGCTCAAAAGAAGAAAGCTACTCCTGTGAACCCCTGGAAGACCTGAGCTTCCTCTTCAAAAAGCAATACCCCAGGAGTGTTACAGGTGCAGATAAGCAGAGTCCTAATGACTAATTCAGCTCAGCTTACACGGACACCTGTACTGAGACTTCTATTTTTAATTAAACTTACAATGTAAGCAATCTTGCTAAATCCGTGGCTCTCAGGCTCCAGAGAATTAATCTAACATCCTTCTTTGTCATAATTTCTCCTCCATAGGAAGTTTAGGAAGCAGGCCTGCTCCCCACAGTTGGGCTCTGCATCCACAACCTAAGTTGAAGTCAGTTCCCCTGTCCCTTGTCCCCTCAAGAATACACCTCAGTAATTTCTCACTGCTTTCTTCTGGTCTTGGATGCAGCCCATGAGCTCCCCGAGGCAGTTGACAAGCACATAATGCACAGGAGGTAGGATGCACAGCCCCTATCAGAGGAAATGGTAATGGAAACACTGAATCCAGCTCTCCCTCAGCAACCCATGAAGGACTTTGTAGGAGAGTGTATACCTCCTGGCAGAAATGAGGTGGGAGGAGAGCATATGGCAGCCTGGCTGGGGTAACTGGTGTCCCCTGGTAACTACCAAATCCTGGGCAACATGCACAGAACAGTTCCCAAAGCCCTGCATATGGACTGGAGAACTGGAGCAAATTTTCTGTAAGATGATGTGGACCTGGTACCAGGTCTGAGGAGCAAAAAGTACAATAAGGACACCTGTCTTTGAGCTCTCTGCTAATGTGTTCTCTCATAGTAGCCAACCCTCGTCCTGGAGAGTATATTTATTTTCCTAATTTTGCTTGGCTCAAACTCACCCTACAGGGACTGTTTCTTTCCCACCTTTAATAGCAGTCAACCCTTACCACTGTTTGCATTTGTCTTGATGAATTCTTTATTCAGAAAGAACCTAGAAACAACCTCTAGAAGGAGACTGGAGCACCCCAGAACCTGATAACTTAATCTCTTTTGGAGGACCATGTAAATGAAAAAGAATTTAGAGGAGTTTTACTCTCCTCTCCTCCCCTCCCCTCCCCTCCCCTCTGCTCTCCTCTCTTCTTGGTCTCCTCTTCTCCTCCTCCTCCTTCTTCTTTTTCTTCTTCTTCGCTCTTCCTTTCAGTTTTTCAACCACTGTGTAGTGTAGACCTTGTCTGATTATTGTCCTTCATTTTTACAAAAAGCTGGTCTGTGCTGTGTATGCTATGTATTACTTTGGTTTGACTTTTTGTCTCTACTATACTATCTTACTTAAAATTCTTTTCACCTCTTCTTTCCTCAACTACCTTTTTATATTTATCTGTACCTTTCTTTATTTTTCTTGCTTATTTATATTTTAATAATCATTGAACTCCAGCTATTTCTTTTTTTTTTTTTTTAACACAGAGTCTCACTAAATTTCCCAAGCTGATTTAGACTTTGCAACCCTAGTGCCTCTACCTCCCAGAGTGCTGGAATTTTTATTTTAAGGACAGATGTGTCTTGAATGCTTTTGCATCTCCATATAAGTTATTTGCTTGCCAAGAAATGACATACAATTTAAAAATTATTTTAAATCATTCTCTGTTGCCTTGCAAAATGTCAGCATGTGATAATCTGGTGTTTTTACTTTCTCTCTAGTTATTTTTCAGAATATTTTACTCCCACCAAATAACTTAGTCCTCTTCTTTCTAGTGTCTTCTCCTTATGAGTGATTCACATAGTTATCTCCTCTGTTTATTCCCTTTTGGGCATATTCCCTCCTTTACCTCATTTTATGAGCAAGGCAGTCTACTCAATGAAATCACTTTTAGTTTTCCTGAAGTAGAATTTAATTTCTTCATATGTGAAGTGTCATCATCAGCTTTTCAGCACTGTATCGAAGTACCTGTGAACAGTAACTCAGGGGTGTAAATATTTATTTTGGCTCATGGTTCCCAAGAGTCTAGTCTAGTTTGCTAGCCCTATTGGCATGGCCCATGAGAGGAGGAAGAAACATGACAATGAAAGAAAATCTTTACTTCATGACAGCCAGGAAGCAGAGACAGCTAGGACTGAAAGCACGCCTGTCCAAGATACTTGCTCACTGGCCTGCTTCGCTCCACGAGGCCCTCACTTCCTAATAAGCCCATCTAGCCAATGGACTCAGCAGGCTAATTCCCTAGGTGAAGCTGGCATTCTCGCGATCCAGTTACTTCCCCAAAGCTCAATACCTGGCAAGGAAGCCTTCAGCCCGATTACCCAAATTTTCACGACCCTCTGTGCTTTTCGATGAGATGCACCATATTATGCCCTATGTCATGGCTCCTCTTATGTGTCTCAATTTCCTGCAAGATCTTCACACAATTTTAGCTCTAATGTCATCCATATAATAATTACTCAGAGCTGGGCATGGTGGCGCATGCCTGTAATCCCAGCACTCGGAAGGCTGAGGCAGGAGGATTGTTGTGAGTTTGAGACCAGCCTGAGCTACAAAGTGAGCTTAAGGCTAGCCTGAATTGCACAGTGAGACCCTGTCTCAAAAAGACAAAAAAAAAAATTACTCAGGAAACAAATGCATAAGTGTATTAATTGTAACAAGGAAGATACAAAATTGAACTAAGATTTCATGCCAAGATTTCATACACCGTCAATGTTATGGTTTGTGCCTAGTTGTCACCCAAAGCATCTTGAGGTCATTGGAGCAGGCTTCTAGGGTTTGTCATTAATTCATGATACAATGCTGGGTTTACACGTGAACAACTGCCTTTTGCCATGTGCTACCCTGCCTTGGAGCCAGCTGATTGCAGACTGAAGTCTCCACCAACTGTGAGATAAATAAAGTTTTCCCTCCTTAATTTTGGGTATAGGGTATTTTGTCCCAGCAATGAGAGGAAGGGAACTGAGACACAATGTGTTTACAATATGATAACTTTTTGTTACTAGCAATGTACTTGGGAGTGATCCGAGAGCCACGGGAATGTGTAAGAGTGTTCTCTAACATCACCTAAAGCTCTAGGTTGTGAGCTTTTAGACTAGCTAATTTAGATGAACAAAGAAATACCATGTGTTTTAAATTTGATTTAGGATTAGATCCATGTGATTAGCCAATGTTTCCTTCTAATTTGCACTAAATTTATATAGCATTCAACTGTGCCACTTGACAAGCACAGAAAGTGGGAAATTTTGCTCATGGTCATACTAACCTTTATTACAAAGATTTTTAATGTAAATGCTTATTTTCACACACAGATCAATTGATTTATGAGTCTTAGGTCAGCATTCTTTCAGCAAGCATACTTAACACAAATGTCTTAAAGCTAGTGCCAATAATTAGATGCACTCCTCCCTTAAAAATATTTATGCTTAAAAGAGCCACCTTCCATCTGATCCTCCAAATGCATGTATTAGAAACTGTCCAAGACAAAGAAAGTAGAGTAGAGCCAGTATGTATAAGGTCAATCAATCAGTTGGGACATAATAGCAGTGGAGTGGGGTTACATAGCCCACACTGGCTAGTTAGCATCACTTCATTCAAGTGACAAACCCTAACCTGAATTTCTGGTCAAATGAGAGAAGGAATTTAGAATGATATAAATTTATCCCCATTTTCAGAAAAAAAAAATTGGCTCAGGATAGCTATTGAACAGCTGCTTCAATTTAAGGCAGGTTTGAAGCTAAAAGAGCTAAACAGGACTTTCTAAGATGAACAACGAGCAAAATAGCTATTGTCTCCCCAGAGTTGGGGCAGGACTGCTTGAAGTAGCTCAGTAGAAATACAAAAATGAAATGTGAGGGCTATTCTCAAAGGCTGTGTGTTGTGAAAGTCTAGAGGAGAATTTTGGAAGTCCTGCTCTGGCCCCTTTCTCAAGTTTATACACATTGTGTGCTTGTCATGCTAGTTTATTGCCTTTTTTGAATAATACAAATAGGAACATTATCAAGGTATTTACTCTTAAGATTTTGGCCTCCAGAGGCTGCTGCTGAAAAACGGTTGAGCAAAAAACACTGTTATTTGCAAATGCATTAAAGCACATGTTTTGTTTTATTTTTATTTTTGTTTTAATTTCCCAGGAGTCTTTCTCCCCAAGGCAAATGATGTAGTTTGCAGTTAAAAGTAATTAGACATACGAGATGGACAAGTGAGAACAAAGCATTATTGGAATTTGAAATTTTTCTAGTCAAGTGACCATTCCTGTCAATAAAACTATTTCAAGTAAGCAACAGAAAAGATATTGATTAAGGCAAGAAAATCCACTTTCTAATGTTCATGTCTCCTTGGTGTGCAGCACATTTCAAATAATGAATGTTTCTAAATTACTTTATTCTGGACACATATCCACTTCCTGTCTCTACCCACCCCACGTGTGTTTATAATGACATATTGATTTCAGGTCGAGCTTGAAATGGAAGGGAAGCTGCCCCTCTAATGGAGAAGGGGGATGTTGCTCCTGAGTCAGCTCTCCCTCTGCACATTTCCAGTGCATGCTCTGTCTACGAGGTGTTTGGTCCTTAGACCACATGCATGATAAGGTTAGGAAGAGGGAATAGGGAGAGGAAAAGAGCAGAGATGGGACCTTTCTCATTTCAGAGGTGAATTGAATTCCAAGGCTGGGTTAGTAGCTGCTGTCAAAGTCCTTCTGTCCAAGTACTCTGCAAAGCCATTCACCCTCACAGCTTTGACACTTCAGATGCACATCTTAAACATGGAGCTTGGCTCACCATTCTATTCCTGTCAGAATTATTACCGTCTCCCGATCTCAGTTCATCTAGTGACATACAAATAAGATAGTAGTCAAAGAGAAGAGACCTCAGACAGTTTCCATTCTAATATCAGAAATACCCCTGGATTCTGAATAAATGATAGTGGAAGAAGCACACAGGAAAATAGAGCAGCAACAAGCTACCTGAAATTATACAGAAATACTGGACATGTAGAGGCCAAAATAGAATGTATACAAAATGCAAGTCAAACTTATGGGTGTTTAAAAAGTGAATGCAGTTTTATTATTTTCTGCTGAATATAGTAACTTTGAAATAGAGTGATTTCTGTTAGGTGAATCACTGGTTCTGCTCTAATGGACAAATGAGTTTCTTCCAATCACCCTCAATTTTCCTAGAAATGCAGTGCTTTCCGAAATAGTTTCTGCATTCAGATAGGTTAAGGAACTCACACTCATCTGTTTATTACTAAATGCTGAAATACTGAAGCCCATGTTAGATAATTTACATGTTATCTGCTTTAATTCAAGTTAACTTATAAAAGATATTTTACATCCCCCTTCCACAGGAAGGAAAACTGAGATTTGCGAGGGCGATGAAATGTCTGAGGGTATATAATAGGAAGTAACAGGGGTCAAATCTGAACATAACACCCTTTGCACTGCTGGGTCTTGTGCTATAGGTTAAAATGGGCCCCAAATCACTTATATTAATTTACAGGATTTAAAAGCATCATGAGAGTTGCAAACAAAAATTAAGATTAGTAGAAGATAGTATAGTTCATTTAAAATGTGTGTGTGTGCATATATATTTAATATAAATATTTTATGAAATTAAATTTATGTCAATAATCTTCCCTGTCCTTAAAAGTGTTATGAAAATTTTTCTTTGGAATTTTCTTTACATTCAGTATGTGTATTACATGAAGAAATATTCATGTTATGTTCTAAGTTATGGTTGGTAAATTGGGGGAATAGTATACAAATAGATGCAATGATCAATTCCTGTCCTTTGGTAATTTGAATTTTTTTGAGATGAATGAGACAGTTATAAATCTATCTCACTAGAAGATTATACATCAGTGCCAATAGTGTAGGATGGGAAATGTTTTACATATTGTGGATACAATAATTGACATCTATTTTAATTAAATCACTTTAATGTTTTGCTTGTAAATTTATCTCAGTAATATCCCTTTTGTACATTATCTATAGTAGATAGCAACATATGCATGAGAGACCTTGGGGAGAAGCTAATTGTTTCTCCCACTCCCTCCATGAGATGCCAACATGCTTGTGCTGAAAATGTGAAAAGGTGTCTCCTACACCGTGTTAATCGCTTTCCTGCTATCTGGAAATATACTCAACACCAGAAATGTAAAGCAGGAAGATTTTCCTTTGCCTCGTAGCTTCCGTGGTGGGTGCAGCCTACAGTTGGCTGGCTTCCAGGCAGTACTGTGTGGCAGAAGAGCATGGACAGAGGAGATCCACCCAGGAATGGCAGCCTGGAAGCACAGAGGAGGGAGCAGCAGGCCGAGAGCACCCTTCCAGGTCATGCCTCAGTGACAATAGCACTTTCAGCTCCATGCTCAGGAGTGACTCCATCCAGGGATGAGCGCACCACCCTATGACTCAGTCACCTGCCACAAAGCCCACTTCAGAACACCTGAGATGGTGTGGAGGATGTTAGAACTTTATTAAACCTTAATGTGCATGAACTCAGGTCTCTTTATGATAAGGGTTTCAAGCCATGCTTCATCTATGACATCCTGGATTTGGTAGTGAATCTGATGGTAAAGATGGTAAAGTTAGTCAAAAATGTATTGGACTCCCTCCTTATTTACATTCTTTCTTTTTTTAGACAGTTTCTTTTTTAGAAATGGGTACAGCTGTTGAGAGCTACTGTAATGGAGAATATTTAAAAGACTTGGGCTCTGTCTCCAATGGCTGTCCGTAAACAGGACTCAACATGTGTGAATGTGCAGGATCACTTACTTGCTTTTGCAGTGGTGAGGTTGGTCCTGGGCATCACACCTGCTAGGCAAGCGCTCTGCAAGATACATCTTTGTCCCAGTAACATGTGAAAAAAAAGACCAGACCATCTGACTATCCCTTGAAGAAAAGACCACCTGCCTTTGTCAGCCACTCCTCATACTTCTTATGTAATATCCTCACCTTGAAATGTCATAGAAATCTTTCAGTTATTGGGTGCTAAATCAATGAGCTTTTATTGGTTTCATGAAGCAAAATTGTCATCTCTCAGTGCCTGACTCACTTTTCTGTTGAACATAGACCAGCAAAACAAGGCAAACTTCTTTAATTCACTAAGCTTTCAAAGTCAGCCTTTATATCCCCCACTTTGCCTTTCAGTCAGTCAATCACTTGTTAAACACTTCCTCTCATTTAGTTAATTCAATTCACCAAATGCATCCATACTTACTGAGAAAGTGGAGACATTGTGGAATTATCTGACTTGTGGGTTGTTGCAGAAACTTGTTGCAAATAATTCAATAACTTAGGCACTTAAACTGGGATTTTAGACTACAATGACCAGTGGGATTAGCCACTGTAAGTTATGGGTACATATAACATTTTCTCTTTGTTTAGATCTTGTGAATCAAGGAAAAATGGAAAGAGCTCCTCAGTGTAGTGTAGACAAAAAAGGAGGACCCACAAAGCAATTTTTGGTTCTGAATTTTTTGCTCTCAAGCTTTTAAAATTTCTGATTATTAATCTGCCATTGGACAATTCTACCTATGTGACTCTCTAGTTATCTCCGAAGCTGGTGTTCTGGGAGAGTTGCTCTTTCCAAACTTAACCTTTCAATAGATGAATAAATATTCTAGAAGCTAGGAAGTCAACAAAATCAAAATATTGTTTTCACCACTCATCACCAGAAAGCAAATATCAATAGCGAAAGCAGGGACCAGAAAGGTTCAGGCACTGTTTTCTCTGTTGGGTGCTAAATAAATGAGATTTTATTGTCTGCGTGAAGAAGAATCATGGTCTCTCAGTGCTTGACTCACTTTTCTGTTGAGCACAGGCTCAACAGAACAGGACACCTGGGAAAGGAAAAATGGTCACTTCTGCTAATGTCCATGGTGCATTGTTGTGAAGATTTGTAGCTATAGTACAGACAGACAAGCTCATTATGTGGACTAGACCTGATGATAAAGGAAACAAGGACTTGAGAGGGGGAAATGGTCAGGAAAATAATGTAGTAAATGTTTCCAGGGCACTGGACATGAGCTCTGACAAGCTGTAAACAAATATGGATTTCATTCTTACTCTGTATCTGCATTTACCTTCTATCATTATGCCTCCTTCCTCATTAAATTCTTAGAATTGGGCTCCCATGCTTTCTTTTTCTCATGCAAATTCTTTAGCTTTGGTTTCTTGTGAATTTAGAAGCCCCATGATGTACAGCGAGTGGACGCCCTGAGCCTGACTCTGCTCTGCAGGTGGCCTGTGGTGGTGGGTGGGGCTGTGCCTGCTTTGTGGATGGTTCTGGACTACACATACGAGAATGTACACTTTACTTGTGTGCTCCAAATGAAGAGATCCCTTTGTATTCAATGTAGCCATGGACTTCCAGCAGCTTTATTATTTTATAATCTAATGATTATTTGAATTAAAAATCAGAAATTATTCATGATTCCCATCCATCCGGTTAATGGTCTCTTTCTGTCTGTCTGTCTGTCTGTCTCTCTGCCTGCCTTCCTGCCTGCCTTGCTTTCTTAAATATATTTGCACAGGGTCTCACTAGAGCTCAGACTTGTAGTGATCCTTATGTTTTCAGCTTTCTCAGATTTGGGATTATAGGCATGAGCCACCACACTCGGTCTCCCTGGCTGGCTCAGCACGCCCAGGGCAGGGCCAGTGTGGGATGTTCCTGCACTTGCCTAAGCAGGCACTTAATCCACTGAGGTTTCTAGCCAGCCCTATTACCTGCCACTTAAAAAGTAGGGTCATGTGCATGATTGCAAATAGGTGCACACAGAGAAATTAAAACAAAATAATGGTTCTCCTGACCCTTGTTAATGGATCTGAGTATTGTTGAGTATTTGCTATGCAGAAAAGAGCCCCACCCCTAGAGCAGCTTACTTTACTGAGGTAAGTACTTCTGGATTTTCTGGCCTTGCCATCCATTGTTATTATCATCATCATCGAGGGTAAAGCAGAGTGGGAATTAAATGTTCATCTTGAACAACCAGTCATCTAGTGGACAGAGTTTCCTTTACTCTTATATTTTCTGGCTCCTGGTTGAAGTATCCATAGGCTTTTGGAACACACTGCTTTCTCCTGTATCTCGTTGGCTATGAGCACTGGAATTTCCCTCTAGTTTTGGACACAAAATTTGTCTCATGGTATTTGTCCTGTGGTTTGGCACTGCTCCCAGTGGATGCTTGGTTTAATTTCTCGACAGATGGCAGACTCTTTGCACCAGCATCCTAACTTCCCACTTGTCCACCAAGAGCCTTCCTCACATGCCCTGATGCTTTCAAGACACTTTGCTGTTTATGTTGGTGCCCTCACTAAATTCTTAAGCAGACCTTTTACTCATGGTCCAGCAAGACTCCCCTGGGCCTGTCCTCAGTGATCTCTTCAGTGAGGAGTACCTGTCGGTAGGATGACCAGCAGAAATTCTGCTCATGGAGGAGAAAGAAAAGAACCTGTCTCAGTGAGAACCATACAGAGTGTGGTGCTCCAGGATGAGGATATCACTGAGGAGGTGGTCATAGGCTTAGACAGAAGAAACACAGGCATGTCCCCGACTGGGGGACTACAGCATGAGCTTTGAAAGAAGTCCTGGTTGCAGAGCATGTGGGGAAACAGTAACTTCCCGTCTGCCAAATTATTTAATATTTCTAGTCCTTAGCTGCCCCATCTGTAGAATGGAAATAGAAGTCTGAGTCTCATGATTGCATTCCTTTTGTTGTTTGTGGGTAAGAGATTTGAAGTTGAGTTTGCAACAGATGGCTATGGCTATAAGGGCATAAAAGAAAACTGCACTTACCTTCCTTTTTTCTATAATTCAATTGTATATTGAGTATATTCTATATGGCAGACACTACTCTAGAAACAGTAAAAAAAAATGCAAAACAGGGTCAAGTTTTAGTTTTCGGGATGTAGAAAGCCATGATTTCCAGCACCATTTGTTAAAGAGGCTATCTTTCTCCCAGTGAGCTTGTGTACCCCTTTGTTGAAGATAAGATGGCTGAGTGTTTTCGTAGATGCCTCTGCATATTCTAATCTATTCCACTGATCCTCAGGTCTATTTTGTTGCCAACACCATGTTGACTTTATCATAGTGGTTTTGTAGTGTAATTTCAAATCAGGAATTGTGATGCCTCCTGCCTTGTCTTGATTGGCCAAGATTGCCTTTGCTATTCTAGGTTGCTTGTGGTTCCAAATAAATTTTAGGATTGATTTCTCTATATATGGGAGGTATGTTGGTGGCAGTTTGATAGGGATTGCATTAAATCTGTACAGAAATTTTGGGAGTATGGCCATCTTCACGATGTTGGATCTTCCTATCCAGGAGCATGGAATATCTTTCCATTTTCTGAAATCCTCCATAATCTCTTTTCTTAGGGTGTTGGAATTTTCCATGAAAAGATCTTTGACTTCCTTGGTTAAGTGAATCCCAAGGTACTTCATTTTCCACGGTGCTATTGTGAAAGGTATTGTTTCTATAGTTTCCCTTTCAGTGTGTTTGTTATCTGTATAGAGGAATGCTATTGACTTCTGCATATTGATTTTGTATCCTGCTCTGCTACTGAATTTCCCTATCAGTTCTAGTAGTTTCTTGGTGGAATTTTTGGGGTCTTCCAAGTAAAGTATCATGTCGTTTGCAAATAGTGATAATTTAACTTCTTCTTTTCCTATTCTTATTCCCTTTATTTCTCCCTCTTTTCTAATGGCTGTTGCTAAGGATTCCAACACTATATTGAATAGGAGGGGTGATAGAGGATATCCTTGTCTTGTACCTGATTTAAGAGTAAAAGATTTCAGTTTTTTCCCCATTTAGGATTATATGAGCTTTTGGGTTGTCATAGATGGCTTTTATCAAGTTAAGATAGAGTCCATCTATTCAATTTTCTGTAGGACCTTGAACATGAATGAGTGTTGGACTTTGTCAAAGGCTTTCTCTGCATCAATTGAGATGATCGTGTGGTTTTTAGACTTTAGTCTATTAATATAGTGTATTACATTTATAGATTTTCGAATATTGAACCATCCTTGCTTCCCTGGGATGAATCCTACCTGGTCATGGTGTATGATCTTCTTGATGATTTGCTGTATTCTATTTGCCAGGATTTTGTTGAGTATTTTTGCGTCTATGTTCATGAGGGAGATTGGCCTGTAGTTCTCCTTTTTGGTTGCGTCTTTACCTGGCCCTCAAATTTAAAGACCCAATTCAGAAATGGGCATCTGAGATGAATACACACTTCTCAGAGGACGAAATTAAAGAAGCGAACAAATATATGAAAAAATGCTCCACATCGCTAGCCATTCGTGAAATGCAAATAAAAACAACACTGAGATATCATCTCACTCCAGAAAGAATGGCTATCATAAGGAAATCAACCAA
>PVKA01006100.1:0-85820 GCA_004027165.1 Ctenomys sociabilis | reverse complement strand
GATACTAATCAGCTTTTCTTCTGGATGGTTAACAACCTAAGATCACAAGTCAGAGTTGGAGAAATAGAAGAGCCACAAGGCCAGCCAACATTTTGGCCCTAGCCTTTCAAGGTCAGCGAAGACTCAGGACATAGGAGAACCTGTACTGCAACATCATGAAACTCAGGTGAGCTCCAAATTTTCTGAACAAGGAGATTATAGAGCCACAGAGGAAAGAGATTGAAGTTCTATAGTGTGCCTGGGGAGAGTCACATGAAGAGAAAACTTTCTCTCAAGCTCTCACAGACAGTAATCTGGTCAAGCATTGGCCGTGACTCATCCACATGGATGACACAGACAAAGGAACTACAGAATAATGTACAGGACTATAAGATAAACCCTGACATCATATTAATCTTAACTGTACTGTTTATACACACACATCATGATTCTTCCTTTCTATACCTCTTTTTTTGTCTAGACCTGTCAGAGATGGGCACTCCATTGTCATTAAACCAATTTAGACGCTTGAACTTGGCGACACAATCCAACACAGTCCAGCATTCCACAATAATAGTGAGTTATTTGTTTATTATATTAATTTTTTAGTTAACTTTGGTAATTTTATATTTGGATTTTTAAAAGTATATAATATAGTATTTATTTCCAAAAGCACTAACGTATCCATCTGAGGAAAATTAAAAAAATATTTTCAAGATGACTATTAATCATAATTATAGCTCAAAAGTACCAGATGTAGGCTATATATTATCTGAACTTCATTATTTAACTGTAAGTATTCAATATTATTATGTGACTTTGCATATTATGTATTTTAAAATCCATAATGTATGCAAGATGAAAGTGATACTTCAAAATTGGACAATTACATAACACTATAATTGCCAGCTTCAAGAAAAATATGCCTCACCTCTGACTTTCAAAAATTGCGTATCTCTGAATCACTGTAAGATTGCAAACTGAATTTAAAACACATAACCTGGCCTGTTATAATTCAGTTTTATTTATTTATTTTTTTTTTGTATTTTAGGGAAGGGTCTACAGGGTGTTCAAGGTCTCACTACTAGATCAGACTAGTAGTAATCCGCCTATTTACAGCCACCCAAAAGCTGGGATTACAGCCACCATTCAATTTCTGTCTCAGTGTACCCTGAGGGTGGGGCTGACACAGCAGGCCTTGGAGTCGAACCCACAGCCCCTATGCCTGCTTGCAGGTGCTTTAATCTGCTGAGCTACTCGACCGAACCTAAAAGTCAATTGATTATTACAATTTAGTTTGAAATAAAATTAATATAAAACTTACCCTATGGAAGTTAAAATTCAGTGGTTTTAGTACGTTCAATATTTTGTAGCCATTAGGCTGGGGAGATAGCTCAGTGGTCTAAGCACATGCCTGGCAAACACAAAGACTTGAGTTAGAATACCAGCACCATGTGCCATGCCAGCACCACCTGTGCTGGCCACTGAAATTGGACATTGTGGTGCATGCCTGTGATCCTAGCACTGGTGAGGCTGAGACCAGAGGATCACTATGAGTCTGAACCACATAGCAAGACCCTCTAACAAATAAATAATTTAAAATTAAGAAAATATTTTGTGTCTATCATTATCTAATTTTAGAACATTTTTATCACCCCAATAAGCACCCATTAGCAGTCACTTCTGAAAGCTTCCTTTCTCTTTCTCCTGGAAACTGCTAATCCACATTATGTCTGCATGGATTAATCTAATCTGGACATTTCAAATAAATGAAGTAAAACCAGTGGTATTCTGAATTATGCAGCTATTCCATTGTCATGATGAAAGAGCTGACTCTCACAACCTACAGGAGAGGCTTGAGTTGGTTCCTGGTCTCCACCCATGCTGTGGTAGTCCACAGCAGAACCGTGGTAGAAGGCTGTAGTGGAATGCAAATGCTAGTGACAGTGGAGAAGTAGAAACGATGAGCCAGAGTCAGAATGCACAGCCCATGCTCCCTGGGCATGGCCCAGGGATCATGACCTCCAGCTGGGGCACGCCTCCTACCAACACTTTCACCTGGGCACCCATCTCTGGACGACTCAACAGAGAAGAGAGTCCTCATGATCCAATAGCTTTCCAAAAACCTCACCTCTGAACCCATGAAACTTTTGGGACGTATTTCAAACTTAAACCATAACATTCAAAAGTTTGATGTTCATCTAATTATGCAAACTACATTCACTCCATCTTTCTTTTTTTTTTTTTTTTTTTTTTTTTGTGGAATTGGGGATTGAACTCAGGCTCTTGAGCTTGCCAGGGAAGCAGTTATTGCACTGAGCCATCTCCCTGGCCCCTCTATTCCATCTTCCTTAAAAAATACTTTTAAAAGATAATTAAGAAATAGTATAAAACAAACAAACAACAAAAACCCAATACAGAATTTCATGAAACAAAATAATAGGACTTCAACAAAGGTTGTTATATTGTATATTATTGTCTCCAAATTGTTCAGATTACCAGATGTAAGCATGCAAAACTGGTCAAAAAAGTTATAAAAAATTAAAAAGGAGAGAAAAATTGAAGCTCTAACTGCTCTTTTCAATAAGCCAGCAGAAATCAGCAATCATCTAAGCTATCCTGTGTATATATATTTCTTTTTTCCTTCTTTCTTTTCTCCTTTTCCTCATCCCAGTTATTCCATGCCTTTGAGCAGTTTCTTTCCCTTTCACAGTACCTTTCAGGTTTCCATTGTACCTTTCAGATTTTATTTACTCTTTGATATTCTTACACTAGGGAGACAGTACAAGGTTTATACATCTGGTATGATTGATTTCACTTATGAGTATGCTCTATAGTTGCATCAATTTATCTACAAAAGTGTTTACTTTTTTTTATAACTGAGTAATACTCATTATATAAAATACATCTTTTTTTTAATTTGTTCCTCAGTTGATGGGCATTTGTATTATCTGCAAGATTTAGCTATAACAAATTGTGCTGCTATAAACATAAGTGTACTTATCACTGTGGTACCATGTTTTCAGTTCTTCCAGAAAAATACCCCCCCCAAAAAAGGGATAGCTGGGTTGAATGGGACCTCTAGTCCTAATTTTTTGAGGCATCTCTGCACTAATTTCCAAAGTGGTTGTACAATCTGTGTTCTCACCAACAGTTCAGAAGTGTACCTCTTTCTTCATAGTTCCTCTAGTATTTGTTATTGGCTGACTTTTTGATGACAGCCATTTTTTTTTTCTGTAGTGAAATGGAATTTCAATGTTGTTTTAATTTGCATTTCTCAAATGATCAATAATGTTGAACATTTTTCCAAATATTTATTTGCCTTTCATATTATTTCATCTCAGAAGTGTGTGTTCATCTCAGATGCTCATTTTTGGATTAGGTCTTTGATTTTGGTAGCCTGATTTTTTAAATTCTTTGTATGTTCTACATAGAAGTTCTTTATCTGAGGAACAGTCAGCTAAAACTTTTTCCCAATTTATGAGTACTCTTTGTAGTTTGTTGGTGATTTCTTTTGACACACAAACTTTTCAAAAAGATGAGATGTCACTTGTTGATTCTTTAAAGTATTTCACATGCAATTTGGTTTTTGTTCATGAACTCTCTTCAAGTGTCCTATCTACTTTCTCATCCAGTGTTTTGAGTGTTTTGTTCTACTACTTAAATGTTTAATACATTTTGACATTTAATGAATGATGGTAGACATGGGTCTAGTTTTAGCCTTTGGCATGAGGAAAGCCAGTTTTCCCAGTACCATTTATTAAAGAAGCTATCTTCTTCCAGTGAGCATGTTTGATCCTTTTGTCAAAGATAAGGTAATTGAGTTTGTTTGTAGCTGTGTACCTTCTAATCTATACATTTGTCCTCAGGACTTTTGTTTGTTTGTCTGTTTGCCACTACTATGTTGATTTTACCATAACAGTTTCATAGTAAAATTTCCAGTCAGGGATTGTGACACCTTCTGCCTTTTCTTTATTGCCCAGGATTGCTTTTGCTATTCTAGGTCTCTTTTGGTTCCAGATGAGTTTTAGAAATGTTTTCTCTAGCTCTATGAGATATACTAATGGTATTTTAATCAGAATTACATTGAATCTGTATAACAATTTTGGGAACATGTCCATTTTCAGTGTTGGTTCTTCCTATGCATGAGCAAAGAATATCTTTCCATTTTCTGAAATCCTCTTTGAGCTACTGTTTAAGAGTACTATAATTTTTACTGTATAGATCTTTTACTTTCTTAGATTGATTCCTAATCATTTTATTTTTTTGGATGTTATTGTGAAAGGCATTTTTTCCCTTATTTCTCTTAGCAAGTTTGTTGTGTTTAGAACTATTGAGTTTTGAAGGTTGACTTTGTATCCTTCTTACTACTGAATTTGGTTATTAAATCTTGAGATCTTTTGGCAGATTTTTTTGGAGTTGCTAGGTGTAGTATCATGTCATCTGTGAATAATTATAATTTCCCTTCTTCCTTTCCAATCATTATTCCTTTTATTTCTCTCTCTTGTCTACTTGCTCTGGCTAATGTTTCCAGAGCTATATTGCATACTGCACATACTTGTCTTGTTCTTGATTTTAAAGTGAAGGCTTTAAGATCTGCCAAAGTCTCAACAGTTCTATTATTATTTAAGTTTAAAATCTCTTCCAAGCCTCAAACTCTTAGCTGTGAGCCCCTGTAAAAATTGAAAATAAAGTTGAATGCTTCCAATATAGAGTAGTCTAGTATAAACATTCTCATTCCAAAGGGAGGAATAAGGACAGAGAAGAGAACCAGAAAAAACACAGAACAAAATCCAGCAGGGAAATCAAACCATCTAGTCCAGTAATTGACATCCAGTACCCACTGGTGTGCAAGGTTTGAGATATGAGTACCAAATCAACTGTGCAGCCTTATTCCTGTGCTTTTGGTGGTTGCAAGTCTCATAGGCTTTCTCTTGCACTTGCTCAGTTTACTGCCCATGGCTCTTCTCAGCAAATGTTCTGTGTTCCTGCTATCTCTATCTTCCTGGGGCCTCCACTGCAGCTTTAGCTTCCCCCTCACAGTTTCATGCATCACCACCTCAGGAGCCACCGACAGGAACTGCCACCATGTTGCCTTACACTACCTGGCCTCCCAGGACGCCCTTTGAAGTCTGGAAGCCTCTATGATACCACCTCTCTTGCATTCTGCATGCCTATGTGAGATTAGGCCAAGATCTGCCACCACCTTGAGCAGTACCGTGGCCCCTTTCAACCACAGCTTCAGTAGCCTCGACATGCCTGGATGGCTGAAATCAGGAAAACTTTACCGAGTGGCCCTAAGCATGGCACTGTAAGGCTCTCTTTTCAGAGTCTTTCAAAGGAGCTTGCCAGTTTCTACCCTTAAGCCTGCAATAGCTAACGCCTGACAAATTCCTGAGCTTGTGCTCAAGGCCTCTTTCCTACTGTCCCCATGAGAAATACTAGGCTTTAAAAAACTGATCCTATCTGTTCATCAACCACATCTTCTGTGGCCCCAACTTAGCTCATGCTTCATTTCTGGCCGAACTGACAAGTCTCCAAATCTATTTTTTGCTTCAGATTTTCACAGTAGATCTGGTTAAAAACAGCCAGCAATACACATACCATAGTCTAAATTTTCTGACTTGAAATTTCCTCCACCAGGTTAATCTTCCCAGCATTTAAAAATTCAGTTCATGCAGTATTAGTGTAGACAAAATGTAGATAAGTTCTTTACCAGGATGTAGCAATATGCCTTCTGCTCCAGTTCCCAGCAGAGTCCTTATTTTCAGCTTAACTTCACAAACCTAGCAATTATTGGTCCTGTTTTTTATTAGCATTGTGCTCTTCTGTCCTCCAACCAGACCTGCACACCAAGCTCTCCTTATGATTCTGGGACTTCTTAGCTCGTATCTCCAAACTTTCCCAAACTCTTCTTACAAACCAGTTCGAAAGGCTTGTGAACCACATGGTCAAGTGTACTCACAATAACCACTCCTCTATGGTACCAGTGTTTTGTATTAGCTTTCCTGTTGCAGGGACAAATGTCTAGGCAGGAGGATTGTTGTGAGTTCGAGACCAGCCTGAGCTACAAAGTGAGCTTAAGACCAGCCTGAACTGCATAGTGAGACCCTGTCTCAAAAAAAAAAAAAAAAAAAAAAAAAAAAAAAAAAAAAAAAAAAAAAAAAAAAAAAAAAAAAAAAAAAAAAAAAAAAAAAAAAAAAATAAAGGAGGTTCACATTTCAGAGGGTCTAGTCTTTGTTTGGCTGAATCTAATGGAGAAACCTCATGGCAGAAGGGTTCAGTGCAGCAGTGGTAACTCCATGGCAACCAAGAAGCAGAGAGGACAAGAGGCCGAGTGAGTGACATACTCTTGAAAGACACAACTCCAGTGACCATCTCCTCCTACTGGCCACCAGCTCCTAATAGGATATTCAGCTTGGAACTCATCAGTGATTAATCTACAGATAGGGATAGTGCTCACAGGATCCAATTACTTTATCAAAGCCCAGACTATGAACATACAAAGTTTTTTTTGGGGGGGGGATTTTATTTATTTAGTGTTTTTGTGATAGAGGCTCACTATGTAGTGCAGGTTGTCCTTGAATTCAGGGAGGCTGGCCTTGAACTTGAGGAGGTCCTCCTGCTTCAGCCTTGGGGGTGCTAGAATTATAGGCATGTGCCACTGAGAGCAGAGATCGCCTCCTGGAGCCAAGCTGGAGGACTGTGGCTTAGCTGTACAGCTAAGCTGCTTGGGGAACTTGTTGTAGCTGAGCTCCAGAAATTGATGGGCTCTGACTCCAGTCCCATAGGGTTCAGCTGTGAGGCAAATGTGAGTTGAGTTTCCTGGGGCTGGGCATGTCTAGAGCTCCTGTCTGGGGGATCACTGCGGATCACTGCTTTTGCTTCTGTAGCTTTGCTTTGTGCTGATCTCCAATGGAAAACTTCCTCTTAGGAGAGAAACAATGTAAAAGTGGAAACAGGGCTCTGTTCTTGGCTCTTGGGTGGCTACTGTGAGGTGCCAGGAACAAGTCACCCTTTCTCCTCCTCCACAGCAGAATGGCTTTGCTCAGGATCCCCTGCAGTCTCCTGCTTCCTCATGAGGCCTGGCTATGCAGATACATTTCAGATCTAAATGTGTCTGGCTTATTTCAATTAGCATAATTGTTTCAAGATTCAACCCATTTGTAGCACATTTTAGTTCTGTGTGTTTGAAGCATGAACAACATTTTATGGCATGGATATATCACATTTTGCTAATCCTATCATTAATTATCAGATGTTTGGATTATTTTCACTTTAGGGCTATTATAAACACTTGTTCAAACATTTGTGTATATAGGCACAGGTTTGCCATTTTCTTGGGATACTGAATTGCTAGCTTATATGTTGTCAGCCAGCTTTTCGTTTGCTCTGCCAAAAAAAAAAGCCCATATCTACAATTTAAAGGAGAGATTCCATTTGGCTCCTGGCTTCGTGGAGTTCAGTCTGCAGTCCCCACGTTCCAAGGCAGGAATCAGGATGGAGCAAAGATGCATAGTCCATGGCAGCCAGGAACAGGGCCAAGAAGCATGGCAGAGACGGGTCAGGGACCATGCGTCGCACCCCAATCGCGCCTCCACAAGCGTCCCATGGTCAGCTAGGGGTTCTTGCTAATAATCCCTTGGTTATTTAATCCCCTTGAGTTGATGTACTACAATTAACAGCCACATATGGCAACTCTGAATTTCTGAAGAACTGTCAATTTGTTTTTCCCACCCAGCTGTACTATTTTACATTTCCTCCAGCAGTGTATGAGGGCATTAATTTCTCCACATCCACACCAACTTGGTATTGCTATTTTAACACTAGTATTATACTCATCATGGTATGTTTGAAGTAGTATCTTATTGTTTTGATTTGCATTTCCTAATGACTAATGATGCTGAACATATTTTCATACACTTATTAGTTGTATATCCTCTTTAAACAAATTCCTACTTAATGCCTTTACACACTTTTAAAGTTCAGTTGTCTTTTTTTAGTTGGGAGTTAAAATCTGAAGGTGTATTTTCTTGATATATATGGCCCTTGTCAAATACATGATTTGCAAATATTTTATCAGATTTTGTGGGTTGTCTTTTCATTTTTTTGGAGGTTTCCTTTATTACACAAGTTTTAAAAATTTTGACAAAAATCTAGGTTTACTCTGGATTCTTGTGCTTTAAGTGCTATTAACTTGACCCTTTTGGCCCTAATAGGGACATGAAGATTTATACCTGTATTTCCTTCTGAAATTTGTATACTTTTAACCATTTTTGTTCTTTTCTTTTTGAGACAGGACCTTACCATACAGTTCAGGCTGGCCTTGAGCTCATTTTGTAGTCCAGGCTGGTCTCAAACTCACAATGATCTTCCTGCCTCAGCCTCCTGAGTGCTGGGATTACAGGTTTGTGCCACCATGCCCATTAGTTTGTTCATACACTGAGTTCATTGTTTAATAAGGCAGGAGATGTGGTAGATTAAATTATTACAGCATCATGTTCCAAACTATTTCTTGCCTCACTGAGTGGCTCTGGCAGCCTTGCTAAAAACATGTTTCAAAAAAAAAAAAAAAAAAAATCAATTGAGTGTAGATATATTCATTTATGTCTTAACTCTAAATTCTACTCCAATGAACTACAGATGGATCCTGGCTGTAGGACAACTTAACATTGCATTTACTAGAAACTTCAGTACTTAGGACAGGGTCTACAGGATCCACAAGGTTTCACTATGCAGATCAGACCAGTGATTCTGCTGTTTTCAGCCTCCCAAGCACTGAGATTACAGGCATGCACTACCATGTCCAGTCTCAACTGCTGTCTCAGGGTGCCCTAGGGGTGGGGCTAGCATGGCAGGCCAGGGATTGAACCCCAGCCATTCCACTCTGCCTAAGCAGGTACTTTAGTCTGCTGAGCTATCAGGCCAGCCCTTGGAAATCATACTTCTTACCTTGAAGCTTGATCTTCTGGGCCAGTGATATGCTGTATCATTATTCTATCAATGTTGGACAGCAGCAGGGAGCTCCAGTTTATAGCCAGCTATATGATCAGTGGAGTAAACAACCAATACTTTTAATAGTGACTGTTGCTTGCTCTGTTGTTCAGTAAGTTAGGTGTATCAAATTCATTTTTGGCTTACTGATACTCTGAAATGACATTAAACTTATCAGGATGTAAGGTGAAGAGCACCTTATGTACCCATTTTGATACCAGTATCAAACTGTTTTGATTACTGTGGCACTGCAATATATTTCAGAATTAAGCAGACTGGGGTTAGGTGGTTGGCAACCCTCTTTTATATAAACAAGCACATCTGCACCAGACAGGTGGTTTGCTGCCTGCAGGCTTGTAGACTGATGCTGGACAAGCAATATCTTTCACCCAAACAGGTAAGCAGACCTGTGCTGGATATGCAGTATCTCCTGTCTCTCAAAGGAGCCAGCAGACTCCCACTGGACTAGTGCCCACCCCCATGCCTACAAACATGCCTGCACCACAGGCACAGTAAGGTTACAATCACCCACTATCTCCAAACCACCCCTGCAGTTTGCTTCCTCATGCATGGGGCATGGGGCATGAGACATGGAATAACCAACCAATCTGATACCAGATAATGCTCATAGGGAGAAAGAAGCAACCAGACCCCACAGCCTGACATAAGGTCCTACCAGTCACAGCAACCCCCACCCTGTGGCCTGCATCTGCACAGAGCAGGCTGACAGCCCTTCCCATCTAACACAGAGCTCAGGGCTGACAGCACTTCCCATCTAACAGCAGGAGCAAGGGCATGCCTTAGCTTGAATGGTAACCACAGTTGGAGGGTAGTGGACATAAAGGCCTCCTAGCTTAAATTTTTAGTTTTATCTTTCTTCATTGGGTTTTGGGGGAGATAGACTTTTTTTTAAAGCTTTTTTCTCTTGTCTTTCAATTTTCTCTTCCTTTTTAAGTTCCATTTATTTTGCTCTGCTTACCTCTTTTCTTCTTTTTGTTTGGTTTCAGCTCCTCCTTATCAACATCAACTTCCTCTTGCTCCTCAATAGGACTACCTGTCTTACTTTCTTTTCTTCCTCCTCATACCATTAATTTTGACAGTTTTGCCTTGCATTTCTGGATCCTCACTCCTTTCACCTTCACTAGTATAACTACTAGGCTTCTGAATCTCCAGCTAGCTAACTAACTATTGCTATTGCTGTAGACACTGTTCTATAATGGAGGTTGGTGGAGGTCAAGTTGTTCCATCTAATATTTGGTTTGTCTTAGACTTTACACTATGATTACAAATCTGTATTTTATAGGAAAGGGTAGTATGTTATTGGTATTTAGAATTTGTCAATATTCAGTTTATACTTGACATTACAATCGATGCTAATTTTAATATTATAGCTGAATGACACAGATGTTGCTATTAATTGGTTTTTGTGGGATGCCAACAGCTGGATTCCCATGGGGTCAATGGATTTAGTAGATATCTGTACAGTGTCCCAACTAACAAGAGAATATACATTTTTACCAATAAATGCAACTTTCCCCAAGACAGACTACACACCAGCCTTAATAAAGCACACTTAAGTGACCATAAAAGAACTAAAATAGTCCATCCCTAGAAAACTGTGCTTTGTCCATACACAGCAACTTCTCACTTCAAGTACACACAGGTGGCTGGAACCTAGGACAGAGGCAATGGCCAGTAGTTAACCATGCTGAGAGGACACTACTCAAAAGCAGACATGAACTAATGGGATCTCTATACTAGAAACACAGCTTTCCACTAGAGTCAACATGTAAATAAGCCTCAACACAAAGAAACAAAAATAGAAACAGAAGACAAGCCAACAAAAGGCTTCCAAAAACTCTACTTTCAAAGCTGATACAAAAAACATCAAAAGGAAGGAAGCTAAAAGCCACATACCCGAGTTATTTGAAATACTATCTGGAAAATTAAAAAAAACAAATCAGTAAGTTATTTGGCAAGCTCACTGAAGATGTGAGTCAAAACAAAATGGGCCAGATAAACATAATGACTAGCTAGTCAGTCTACAGAAGACACTAATGAAAAGGTAGAAGAGTAAAACACAATGATATAAGCTGAATGACTAGCACAGAAAAGAATTAAGAGTCTATAAAAGGGTTGTAAGCAGAAATTCAAGAGAATAAAAATTTGATTCAAGTATGAGCAGTGGGTGATCAATGTGAGGTCAGAAAGTCACAATTAGAAGAGATGGCTACTGTCTGGTGACTAATTAATGAGAGATACCTTTAGAACGTCAAAAGAATAAGAACAATCAATCCAAAAGCTCCTAGATGATACAAAGAAGACTATGATTAATTATAATTAGTGAAAACTTAGAAGACGACAGAAATGACTTAAAAGCTTGTACTGAATTAATCGCAGATAACCTTCCCCATAAAGAAAAAGAATGTAACATACGAAAAATAGCCGCCATCAGAAAAGAAGTCCAATACAACAGATTATTAAAATTGAACTGAGAAAAGCAATTGCAGTGAATTACTCAACATAAACCTTTAAGTACAAAAGATCTTGAAGTGCTTCAAATCCACCCCAAAAAAACAATTTTCAACTCAAGCCAATATACCTGCAAAATTATCTTTCCAAGTTGTAGGAGAAATATGATACTCTCCTAATAAAAAACACCTAAAGAAATTCATAACCACCAAATACTCCATAAAATTTTTAAGGATACCCTAGAAATTCTAAAGATGATGAAGCTGACCAGAAAAGCTGTAATAGAATGAACACATCAGGTAGGGTGAGTAGTTAAGTAGGAGGGAAAGGTGAGGAATCACCAATGGGAAAATAAGGCAATGACAGGAATAAAAGTTAGCACCTATGAGTAATAACTCTCAACATAAATGGTCTTAGTTCCTCAGTCAAATGACACAGGATAGCAGGACGGATCAAGAAACAAAATTCTAAAGTACCCTGTCTATCAAAAACACATTTAACACAAAAAGAACCTCATATAATAAAACTCAAAACATGGAAAATAGCTTCACATGCAACAGGAAGCTCTCTAAAGCTGGTGTAGTTGACCTAAAGGCAGACAAAGAGAACTTCAGGCCAAAG
Source organism: Ctenomys sociabilis (assembly GCA_004027165.1). Taxonomy (NCBI): domain Eukaryota; kingdom Metazoa; phylum Chordata; class Mammalia; order Rodentia; family Ctenomyidae; genus Ctenomys; species Ctenomys sociabilis. The sequence goes on along the minus strand of PVKA01006100.1, from coordinate 73,754 downwards.
CTGATCAAAAGAGGTGAAGGCAGCCACTACATATTAGTTAAGGGAACAATCTAAGAGGAAGAGATAACAACTGTTAACATTGTAATGCACATCAAACAATGGCAATCCAACTTTTAAAACAAGTACTACTTGACATAAAAGACCAGATAAACATAATTATAGTAAGGCATCTTACTTTGTTCAAAAAGGAACAAAGAATTAGGAGTTGAACAAAACTTTCAAAGACATGGATATAACAGGTTATCCCAGAGTGTTCTACCCAACAACAGAACATACTCTTTTCAGCAATACCTGTAACTTTCTCCAAAACAGACCACACACTAGCCAATAAAGCTTAAGAAAATGTAAAATAACTGAAATTGTACCATGTATACTTTCATAACATAGAGAAATGAAGTTAGAAATCATCGAAGTTATTCAAAACCATGGAAAACTAAGCAATATATTCTTAAATAAAACCAGTCACACAAAAAATAAAGGAAAAGAAAAAAAAAAGACAGGTTTCTAGAACTAAAAGATAATGCCAGTACAACATATCAGAATTTATGGGGCACAATGAAAGTTCTGTGTGAATGCTCACATCACAAAGATAAGAATGAGTCCAAACAAATATCCTAATGATACACATCACAGTCCTAAGGAAACAAGAACAATTCAAACCTAAAGGTAGTATGGAGGGGGGGAGGTAGTACAAGGAAGAAAATTACAATGAGCAGCAAAATCAATGATGTTGAGACCAAACAGAAAGAATTACTGAATCAGAGTTCATTCTTCAAAACAATAAATATCAGCCAATCTAACCAAAAGGAAAACCCAAATCTATGCTATTTGAAATGAAAAAGAGGACATCATCATGGTCAATGCCAAAATCCAGAAAGCTAGTGGCAACTATTTCACAAATATATGTCAAAACATTGGAGAACTCAGAAGAACCAGAGAGATTCTAAGATGAATACGAATTACCAAAACTGAACAAAGATTTAAAAACTTCTCTTATCATGTACTAAATTAAAATTGAAATGGATCAAACAACTAAATGTTGACACAGAATCAACAAATGCGGTCATACCAAATTCAAGTTTATGTACAAAAAACCACCACCACTACCACCACTACAACGAGTGAAAAGACAACCTACGGAATAGGATTTTTTTTTTTTACCACCTATTCCTCATGCATAGGACTAATATCTAGAATACATAAAAAAACTAAATGATTACACCTGCCAATATAAAAGACCCAATCAAAAACTCAGTGAATAAAATGAATATGTACTTTACAGAAGTACAAATGGACAATAGATAATAAATTCTCAACATTGCAGGCCATTAGAGAAACGCAAATTAAAGCATCAAGATTCCACCTTACCCTTGAAAGAACTGCTATCATCAAGAAATCAAATAATAACAAATGCAGTGAGGCTGAGGGGGAAAGAAACCCTTTTACATTGTTGGTAGGAATGGAAACTAGTACAACCACTAGGAAAATCAGTATGAAGATTCTTCAAAAAGCTGACACCTAGAAATCCCCTTTGAGCCAGCTATTCCTCTTCTAGGTTATCTTCTCATGTTAAAGATATCATATACTGATATATGAATACCCATGTTCATACCACAGTTCCTAATAACTAACTCTTGGAAGCAGTATATATGCCTATCATCAGATGATGGAAAAGGAAAATGTGGTATTTGTACTACTCTGCCATAAAAGACATACCTGAGGTGCTTGTATGAAAATGGATGCACCTTGAGACCATAATGTTAACTGAAATTAGACATTTAAGGACAGCTTATCTTATGAGAAACGCTAATTAACTGAGCAAAATAAAAGATTAGAGCAAGTAGAGAGATGCTTTTTCTCAAAATTGAAGGGGATCAAGAGATGGATGGAGGAGATGGAGGGGAGAGAAAGATGAAGACTCAGATGTGCTATGTACATGTATAGATTCTACATAAGGAATGTAAGCATTATGCATTGCAAACCTGTACAAAAAAAAAAAAAAAAAAAGGAAGGGGATCAAGAGACAGAGGGAAGGAAAACGGGAAAGAGGATGAAAAATGGGGTAAAGATGTGTTATGTGCATGTGTCACCCTCCCACAAAGAACACACATTATGATCTGAAAAGAAGTTGACCAGCTTTCAGATAGTACGTCTAGTCACTGTCCAATGTGTCCATATGAATTTGAGGATCAGCTTATCCATTTCCAAAAGAAAAATGGGAAGACAGAATTTTTGTAGGGACTATATGGAAGTTGTAGATCAATTTGTGTAGTAATGATGCCTCAAAACTTATTTCCATTTATTTGGTTCCCCTTTAATAAGGTTATATTAATATCAAAAAGTTTAAAATGAAAACCATGGAATGTATATAAAAGAGGATTATACTAGTGACTACCACTTATAATCTTTTGATTTTTCAAGGCCTTATGATGTACTACATTCTGCCTGCTAGTTTTTCATAAGGTTATCTTAATTTTATCCTATACTTTCTCTTTTGTAAGTGCACTTTCCAAAACTGCATTGATGTGCAAAAAAATTGCAGATTGTTTAATTTTTATTTGAGAAAACCAGGTAAAAGCAAAGTACAATTTTTCTTAAATTTATTAATGTCAAGGGCAACTGCTTTTTATAGCAAAAATAAATTATGTACAGTTTAGCTTCTGGTTTGTATTATAATTCTTTACACACACGCATACACACGTTTCATAAACATAAACTGAAAGAAAAAAATTACAGATTTCCACCAGATTGGATGATCTGTAGCCACTGTTACGCCAGAAAAGTTCGTAATAGTCTACACACAAGATCAAATCTGTCAGTCAGCCAGGCGTGGTGGCGCATGGCTACAATCCCAGCACTCGGGAGGCTGAGGCAGGAGGATTGTTGTGAGTTTGAGACCAGCCTGAGCTACAAAGTGAGCTTAAGGCCAGCGTGAACAGCATAGTGAGACCCTGTCTCAAAAAGACAAACAAACAAACAAAAAAACAAATCTGCCAGTCAGATTTAGGTTCCACACTGACGAGTGCCAGCCAGAAGCATTACACATGGCTCAAGATACACATGAACCCGAAACTCAAGCACCAAGTTCTACCTTGGGTCTATCCAAGGCTTCAATGGGCTTCCAAGGTGTGTTATGTTTCCTTTTTTCCTTCTTTTGGCTGAGTGTATTTTTAAAATTATCTCAAAAATGTGTACCCAAGTATGTGCTGTGTGAGACAGGAAGCAGGAAGGAGATCATGGGTACAGTGGCCAACAGCATGGTCCAGTTTTCTTCTGTCTTCTTACAACCTTTTAGGACAGTTATTTTGGGACAACAGCTATAAAGTGGGCTCAAAAAGGAGAGTTGGCACACACATATTAATAATTAGAAGAAAGCAAATAAATCTTTAAGAGATGGTTACTATAATTAACAATGTTGACAAGATTTTATGCTGCACTAAGAACTGGTATTATAAAAAATCTTTCACAGTATTTTTTGCCATATGTTTGTGTTCCAGAATAAAGAACTAGTGTAGAATAATACTAAATGCAACATTTATTTAGTTCCACATTACGGGAGAACAAAAGAACATTCTTAACAATTTACAGAAAACGAATTCTCAAATCTCAAACTAAGTCTATGAGTCTGAAACCAAAAGAACCACCAGCATTCAGGGAAGCACAGGCACTAAGGCAATCAGGAGAGCAGAGCTCGCACTTGCTGTGGCGACCTGTGCAGGACGCCCTCTGGGTCCTTATATTCATTAGCTGGATTCATGACAGCGGCATACACTTCAGCATAGGCTCTGCACACCAGTTCTGTAGACTGTTTCACAATCTGCTCTCTGTGAATAAGCAAACAAAGCATGAACACCTCATCTTTATCCTTTTAAGAATTGTAGGAAAACTTCACATTTGAACCACTGTATTTTATGTCTGTACATGTCACTACTATCTGAAAATCATTGCAAGACTACACACATTACTTTCTTGATTTGGGGATAAAATGTCCTTTAAAATGTTTATTTTTTTATGAAAGTTGTCTTCATTACTAGGTAGATACCTCAGGGTTGGGACTCTGATTTATTCCCTCACTGTGATACTTTAAGGCTAGCACACTGCCTGACACACACAGATGCTCCTTACTCATGAGAGGGTTCCACCTAATAAACACAATAATAAGCTGAAAACATTAGGAGTTGAAAATGCACTTAGTAACATGATCCAGTGAACATCATAGCTTAGTCTAGCCTACCATAAATATGTTCAGAACACAAGAGTAGCCTAAAGTTAGGCAAAAATCATCTAATTTATTCTATCATAAAAAAGGCCTATTCTATAACGAAATATATTCAATAACAAAGCCTTGAGCATTTCATGCCATTTATTGAACATAGCACACTGCTGTTCTCCTTGGTAACTGGGAAACTAACTAGGAATTGAAAATTACTACTGCTCAGTAGCAAATCACTACTGTTAATGTAGAAGATCACAATTCAGGCTTTCCACTGAATTGTAGAAAAATTTCCCATATCGTCATATGAAGTTGAAAGATCATAAGCCAAGGGCCAGCCAGCCAGCTTAGCAGACCAAAGGGACTGGGGTTGGCTATCCCCCTGCCCCACACCTGCATGCCATGTTGGCCCTGCCCATGTGGCGAGCTGAGATGGTGAATGAGACTGGACGTGGTAGCATGTGCCTGTAATCTCAGCACTTGGGAGGCTGAAAATAGGGGATCACAATGAGTCTGATCTGCATAGTGAGACCCTATAGACCCTACTAAAAATACATAAAAAAATAAAAATCAAGAAAACTTTTAGGTCCAAATTATAGACTATTCAGCTGTGATCCAAAACCAGTGTATTCATTCTGCCAAAATGACTAATATCACATAAACCTTAAATATAAAGAATTTTTAAATATATCAACACTTTTATCTCAGAAAAACTTAGAACTGCCTATTCACCTATAGGCCCTATGCTAATACCACAATGTCTACGTTTCCAAAAACTGCTAAATCTTCCAAGGTGAGAACAGGTAGAAAGGTGATGCCCCAAGAAAACTCCTGGAGTGGAGTGCAGTAACTGGTTAGTGGCTGAATTAACACTCTGATGGAAGACAGACACTGGTTTTGAAATCTACTTAAATAGATGAGACCTCAGATATTTTTTAATCTACTTTGACTTGTTTAATTTATTGAATTTAAAAATGAATTTACCAAAATGATGCATAAATTACTTTTCACAATGAAAAAGCTGAAAAACACTATAAACCTGTTTTTAAAATTTGCAAAGTACATATTGTTATTCATTTTAGAACAAGTTAGATGTTTGATTTTAAAAATAGTTTTTAGTTCCTAAAGGAATAACAGATTTTGGGGGCACACAAAGCATTACACTTCACACTTTAAAACTGATGTACAACTTGAACATAGTGTATATAGTTATAGTATATAAAACACAGAAATAAAGTTATATCTTTTTAATTTTAAGAAGCTTGAAGTAAAAAAAGTACACTAGTGAATATTAGATGTAACTTTAAAAATATGGAGAAATGGTTATATATAGAATGACTTATTAAAAATTCTGAAGTACTACAATATTCATTTAAACAGAAAACTAAGATCAAGCCAATAAAAGCAAGCAAGAGTGTAATTTCAGATTCTGAGTTTTGATGGTATACGGCTTCTTCATGACATTCCTCAGTGTAAGAAGATAAGGAAGAAATTAAAAAACTTAATATCATTATGGCAGGGGAAAGACAGATATATCAAAGCTGGCAGGAAAAAAAAGTCATCTTTCAGTGACAAGAAAAAAAGCAAGAAAGAGAAACTGCCCCTTTCGCTGTCCGCTTGCTGCCCAAACCAATAGGCCTGAAACAAGTGAAGTGTGTCCAGCCCACCTGCACAGACCCTAAAATGGCACAGTGAAGGAAGAGCTGTCAGAAGACTCAAATCCTAATGGAGGCTCTGCTTCTCACTGTTGTTGCCCTAAACTTTCAGGACTAACTTCTCCACTGCAAGCAAAGCATCTAGTTAGGTGTTTGTAAGGTGCTTTCATGATTTTTTTTTGTATTTAGTACAGGGTCTCACTACATAGCTCAAACTCATAGTGATCCTGTTTTCAGCCTCCAAAGTGCTGGGATTATAGGTGTGCCACCACACCCAATCCTGGGGGAGGGGCCAGTATGGCATGCTGGGGATCGAATCCAGGTCCTGCTTTAGGCAGGCACTTCACTCTGCTGAGCTAACTGGCCAGCCCTACTTTAGGCTTTTAAATCGTGCCTTTTCTTTCTACTTGACACTTAATACTATTCTAATGAATTCCTACGGTACAAAAGAAAAATAATTACTAGTGTTTACACACACACACACATACACACACACACACACAAAATATTTGATCAATTGGATTCCCTAAATAATGCTATATCATAAGCAACCACATATCATGGGTGTATCTGTAGTGCTAAATTAGTTTTATTTCCTATTTTTTTTTATTATTATTATTTTTCCTTTTTAGTTCTACTAGCAATTACCTGGTAAGTTTAACCTTTATTTTAAAAAGTATACGTAAATGCCCATCTATCTATGCCATATTGACTGTTTTCCTGCCTGGTGTATTAGCCCAAAGAGTTTTGCTAAGTACTAGTATTTCTGAAACACCAGTTTCTTTTTTTTTTTTAATGTTTTTGGTTGTTGGTGAGTTTCACTACATAGCTTGGATTCATGGTAATCCTCCTGCTTTCAGCCTCCCCAGCACTGTATAGGTACATGTCACTACGCCCAGTCTTGGTCTCTGTGGCTGGCTCAGCACATCCAGGGGTGGGCGTGGCATGGCATGTAGTGTTGGGGATTGAATTCTGGTCCCTGAGCTTGCCTAAGTAGGTGCTTAGTCCACTGAGCTATCTTGCTGGCCCAGACAATTATTGTAGTGACAAATCCTCAAACTGGAAAATTATTAGACATTCTGTAATTAAATCCAGAATGAATAAAACATTTCAGTTCAGTCAATGTGCTTTCAAAACCTTGTAAACTCTTTTATCTATTGATCATTCCATTGTAGCATGGGCTTCCACCAGCATTATGATCATTCATAGCCACAGATGACAGATGGAGAGTAATTTTAGAATTGTTTCTGTAGCCTTGCTGTTAATAGGATTAAGGATATGCAAAAAGGTCAGACAAATGGGGGAAAATCCTTTAGCTTTAAAAAAGGCCATGGTGGTGATTATGGGCCGTGTGCTGTAGCCAGCTGTCGCTCACTGAAAGCTGGAAAAGGTTCATTGTCACTGATACTATGTTTCATCTTTGGTACCATGAAAAGTTCTTGGGATTAACTTCCTAAATCATACTCTACTGGCTTTTGGACAGATTAACAATCCATTCAGTACAAATAACATTTTTGAAAATTAAAAACATGATTCCTACAACAAATTAAGACAGAAAACAAAATTAAAACAAAAATCTAATAATTCATTAATGAGGAAACTGCAAAAATAGCAAGGCTGGTTTACATACTACTTTGGGGAGATGGCCATTTATAAGCATTGTTAGTGGTAACATAAACTAGTCAACCACTCTGAAAAATACACTGGATATTCCTCAAAAAACTGAAACCAGAAATTCTATTTGAGACAGCAACTCCACTTCTAGGAATCTTCTCAAAGACTTAGACATCATACCACCAGGATAAAAGCATGTCTGCAGCAGCACAGCTCATAACAGCAAAAGCTCGGAAATGGCATGTATGCCCAACAATAGATAAATGAAGAAAATGTGCTTATCTGTACATAAAGGAGAGCTACCCCAGCATGAAGAAAAGCAAACTAAAGTCACTTTAGGAAAATGGATGCACTTTGGTATTGCAATGTTAAATGAAATAAAACAGTCACAAAGCTTAAAATCATATAACTTCTCTTATATGAGAAGTCCAAATTATAAATATATATATAAATTTTAAAGACAGGTAATAGGAAAAAAAAAAAAAGACAGGTAATAGGAAACTGGGATATAGATTTTTTGCAAATGGAAACAGAATCCAGAGACAGTGCAAAGAGAAGTGGGAATACAAAAGAAATAATATATATTAAGTACATGACCTACTCCTTAAGATAAACATAAACCTTACATACTACAAAAATGTACTAATAAAAAATTAAAAAGAAAAACAAGACTACATACGAAAAAGTTAATGCGCTAAAAGAAAAACCATAAGGGCCAGTGAAATAGCTCAGTGGACTAAAGTGCCTGCTTAGCCAGAGATCAGGGTTTGATCTCCTGTACCACATGAAGCACTGGCCCCACCCCCAGGTGTATCAAGCAGGCCACTGAGACCAGGCATGGTGGCACATACCTGTAGTCCCAGTGCTGGGTGAGCTGAAACAGGGCAATCACTATAAGTCTGAGCTGCATAGTGAGACCCTGGACCAAACACAAAAAGAAAACAAAACAAAACAAAAAAGGAAAATCATGACCTTTGGCACTATCTTTTCTTTGTAATTTTTATGATTTGGCACAGGGTCTCACTACACAGCTTGGATTATAGGCAGGCACCACCACGACCGGTCTTGGTGGCAGACATGCAGTACTGGTACCAGGTACCAGGAACTGGGGGTCAAACCTAGGTCCTTGAGCTTGCGCACTATCTTTTCTACAAGATAACATATATATAGTTTGGGAACTTTAACCAATAGTAAACAGAAAGAGCAAAGGTACACTTCCCTCAATAAATGTTGGGAAAATAAAACATTCTTACATTTAGAAAACAGTGTATTACACTGTAGCATATACAAAACAGAAAATGTAATAGTCATGTAGTTAATTTAATGTTAGAGGAAAGAAAACAGAATTGAGGAGGCTTAGTATACTACACAATCTCACAAAAAGCCACATGTTTCAGTTATTTGTACATAAGAATATTCTACAATGAGAAATCTGGTTAAACAATGTGATACTATCCTACTATTCATGTAGCCTTTGCTAAGTAATAAAATGGGAATTTTTGACTACAGTTCTGTTGAATTTATAGATCTATAAATTCCAAACTCTTAATAAAGGTTAATATGGAACCATTTATAAAATTCATTCTCATTTTCATGTAAGTTCATAGAAATTGTGTTTTAAAGAGTTATTTAAAGTACCAATAAAAGAAATGAACTGCTTACTTGGGAATCACTGAGCTTGTCATTAATCAGTACTTTAGGATTTTTGGTTGTCATAGCAACATGATACAATTTCATTAACATAAACCTCGCATTTCTAAAAATAACAAATTTTAACTTTCAGGATCAGTGATCATTAAAATTGAGCTTTATTATATAGCATCATGGTTAACAGTGCAATCAAGTGTACCAGAGGAGAAAAGGTGTTAATGATTCAAAGCTGAAAAACTGAAGAAAAGATGACAAGATACTTAAAATACTGATTAAAATTTTATTTCTCTTTACCACAATACAAGTATCAAAAATGGCATAATAGGTCAAGTCAGTTTTTCAGCCCATGTCAGATTTGTCTCTCAAAAGTAAAATTTAAACATTTTATGAGATCAGGGAATATATCTCACATAAGCATTATTACATATTCTATATGTGAAATACCTCTGAGCTTTCTTTAAAAATAGTGAAGTATTATCACATATTTAGAAAAATACAATATAGGCTATTGTTGGAGAAAATAGGCTCAGGAATAAGTATTAATAGATCCAAACCTTGGCTCTGCTTTTTACAAACTACCATACCCTGGTTCATTTGTTTAACTTTTCTAAGCAATGTCTTCTGAAAATGGAAATCCTACTTTATAGGCTCATTGAGCTGAGTAATCCATTACATGCTTGAAGATTTCAATTAGAGTACAGAGGCTGGTGCAGACAGGTGGACAAACTAGGGTAAAAACAGAACAGCTTGGGTACTAATACAACCCAAGCACAGATGATGCTACTACAGGCCAGATTTTAATTGCAGAGATGCTGAAAAAATGATCAGAGGCCCTTTTTGCATAGCTTTTGCTAAGTAATAAAATGGGAATTTAGACTACAGTTCTGTGGAATTTACAGATCAACCTTAACTATCAGTGAATTTTGCATCTATGTACTGAATATGCTTATTTATTCATATCCTCTTTCAAATTTTTTAACAAAATTTTAGTCTCTTCATATAATCTTACAGATATACCACTGTGTTTATAATATATTTAGAAAAACACAATGACAATAAGGGCTTTTATTTCTCATTATATGTTGTAACTAAATATGGCTGGTACAGAGCAGATCTAATAATTTTGGTGTGTTAATTTTCAATCTGACCAAGTAACAACTCTAAATTGTCTCATTTTATTTTTCAATACAAACATCTAAAATTAATGTGTTAATTCTTTTCAATAGTTATGACTAATTTCTTTTGCTAGAAATTCAAGGTAAATAGTAGATGTGATAATAAATGTACATGCCTTATTTAGAACTTTAATAAAATGTTTCTAAGGTTAAATCATTAGCTGCGATATTTGTTTTATATTTTCAGTATTCCAAAATGGTTACATGATATTCTGCAAATGATTTATGTAGTAAATTAAAGTAAGGCTTCTCTCATGGCTTTTGGCCATCATATGGTATTCTTAATGCAATGGCATGCTTGATTTGCACTTATTAAGGACATTTGTATCTTAAATCATGGATAGGATTTTAATGCAACTTTCATCAGTACCAAATATTACCTTTTGATCTTTTAGTAATATTCACCTTAAGTCCAACTTTGTTAATATAACCACTTTTGCTTTTTTCCTGAGTTGATTTAAATGGTCTCTTCTAAAGAGCTGTTCAATTCTTTCACACTCTAATTTTTTCTTTTTAATCAATTACTGAGAGGAGTGTTGAAATATGTATGATCATCAATGTAAGTATTCCTTCTCAAGTATATGAGATTAAAGTTCATGTTACTTGAAGCTTTGCTTTTATTTATTTATTTTGGCAGAACCAGGGATTGAACTCAGGCCCTTGCGCTTGTCAGGGAAGCATTTATTCTACTGAGCCATCCCCCAGCAGAGGCATTGTTTTTAGATACATACTCATTACTATGCATTATTCACAAATTGATCCTTCAATTTTTGGGAAGTGCTTCTCCTTACCTGTACTGTTATTACCTCCTTGTAAATAAATTTTCCTCTATTAATGAAGCTGTCCCAGCTTTGGTATGATTACTGCTTAATGGGATATGTTTTATCATCCTTTTAAACTATCTGTGTGTTTGTATTTGAATTGAATTTCTTATAGGCAGAAATCAATTGGGCCATACTATTTTTATTCTATCTAATAATGTCTGGTTTCTAATTGGAGCTTGGCATTCTTTGAAGTCTTAGTTTTCTGGAATCTCCGGAATTGTCCAAATTCTAGTTGTCTTAGCTCATAAGTTTCCTGTAAGTTTTTCTCCTTGGTAATTATAGAAGAAAATATTCCAATTTGCTCTCATAACAAAAAAGAAAATAGTTCTTTCATAGTTACATGCTTAATGTTTAGTACAAACAACAGAGAGAGCCTTGAAGAAGAGTTCACAAATTACACCTATTTTCCCATACACTCCCCTAAGGAAGTATCTATATTCTTTTCACTTATCAAGCTACTTACAGAAATCATTCTGATTCAATAAGCAAAGACATAATGAAAACAGTTGCTATCTGCATAATTATGATTTCTGGCTTACTAATTCAATTTTATACCATTATAAGGTAAACACTGGAGTTTGGTATTAAACAGTAATAATACTTTTTAATTCTTTACTTCTCAAAAAATTTTTGGACCATTTTCTGTTTCAATTCTCTTCCCCCACCCCATTTATTATACAAACTGACTTCTTGGCTATGAAAACTTATTTGAAAGTTTATTCCAAGGCTGAGATGGCTTAATCAAAATTGCCTTTGAAAGCCAGTTAAATTATTAGAAAAAGAGAAATAAAAGCAACAGGTTTTCCAAAATAGTGTTACTGTGGACATAAGTAATATTCAGAATACAGTATTAACAAAACAAGACAGTTTACAATCACTAAGACTTTAGAGGAATATACATATAAGGGAGAAGTCTGAACAGGGTCAGGCAGATACCTGGGGATGCTGAGTCAAGAGCAAAGAATAAAAGGTAAATCATCTAGTCTTGACAATAACTTCTTTTCAAATAAAGTATCTAATATTTAAAATATATGAATTGTTACTAAATACTTAAAACCAAAATAACTTACTTCACTGTGGCACTTAGAAGAAAGTTCAGCTGTGGCATTAATAGGTTGTCTGGGGCTGACAGGTAACGATCAAACTGAACCTAAGGAATAAGAGGACTGTAAAATATATCTACTGACAAACATCTTAACTACAGTCATGTCTTTCAGTGATTAAATCTTGGGGAAAATTATATGTGCCAAATAATGAGTTCTTATTTAGACGAGCTCAGGCTCATTCTGGGTGGCAGAGCCATAGATACGTCTTTTTCTTAAAATGAGTATTTCTTAAACATTCAAACTAAAATACCCTAAAACTGTTAACTTTTCAACATAGTCAATCTTATTATTATCTTTCATAATTCTAAATCCAAGCTACTCAGTTTAATCTTGGCATTTAGCATATTTTAAATCTATTAATTTGTTCATGAATCCATTCAGTCAACTAATATTTCTGCAGTAATTACCATTAGAAATTACTATGTTAAGTTTCAGGATTATAATGGTGAGAACCAGTGCAATTCTTAGCTTCAGTGTAAGAGAACTATTAAACAGCTGATAATGTAAATAACTGTAATTATAAATTGTACTAAATGCTAGAATGGAAAAAACCAAGGTACTACCAAGTATCCATCGGGGCCTGGCCTCTCTGAGGAAAGGATGTTTGGCCTAAAGGCTGTATGTACAAAAGTTTCAGGCGGAAAGAAAAATGGCTAGATGTGCAGAGATCAATGCACTTGTACACTTTTCAAAGGACTTTCTTACAGTAAATGCTTTAGCAAACCCAATGAAATTAAGTAAGTGTATAATTCCATTTCAGTTTTATAAAGCTAAATCCAGCCACAGCAAGGAGAAGGGAATAAAGGTTGTAATGGCTGCTGCAAGGCCACTGAGTATGTAGCTGTTGTGGCATTTTTGGTAAGAGCAGCCAGAGTGGAGAAAAGGGAAATATTTACGAAAGCCGGTATAAAACATCAGGGCTTGGTTTCTGTCAGGATAAAGAAGATGGCTCTCAGATTTTAGATCAGCATAAATTAATCTTTACCTAAATAATACCATCGATCACACCAAAATTCAACCAAAACTTTTCTTTGGAAATACAATATATTCAATTTAATTAGTTTCAAAATTAAGACTAGGCACATGAAAATTTTTAAAGGGGTTTAAAAATATTTTGTAAACTATACTATGGACTGATTATGTGTTAGGACAGAAGGAGAGACAGGAGAAATGTACACTTACTAGATACAGGTAATGTCACTAGTCTGCATAAACATGTCTTCATTTTGTGGAGATGAAATACTTTGATATAAAATTATTAGACAGTGTGCTGAGTTTACACTAACTTTTTAAAAAATGTATCTTTTGTTTTGTTGTTTTTTTGTACCAGGGATCAAATTTAGGACCATGCGATGCCAGACAAGTGCTTCTGCTTCTGCGATATCTCCTCAGCCCTAGAAAACATAATCTTTGGGAGAATCTAGTATTTCTTTTTATTTGAACTTTATAATATACTTTCTCTATATTTCTATGATTTTGTTTGATACAAGAAAGCTGTGATTATTATTCCTGCACATAACGTCTTTTACTGCGAATGATGATCTTCATCCTATGCGGTACTCCAAATTCTATGCTGGCACTAACACAGCCAACTCTGCCCCTTGTTTTCACTGTCGGGCGTCTGGTAAGCCTAGCCCTTTTTCTCAGTTGTTCCTTGTTCTAAACGATGGTACTATTAGTTCTGGAAAGCCTTGGCATCAAGCAAACCGCCAGAATTCTTTGTGAAAGTCAAACTTCTCATAGCAAATTTATGTAAATATTTAAAACACTTAAGGTAGATAGAAGGTGGGTAGAATAGTACAGCCATCATAAGCCCACCCACAGGTTTTGGAAGTAGGCCTCTACGGTTGAATGTGACTGCCACAAAGATTAAAATAAAGGATGCAAAACATTTGGCAGTAAAGGCTAACAGCTACTGCTGGTGCTCACTGCTGTTACTGTTACTATTACTTAGTAGTAATGGCTATTGCTGGTGTTCACTGAGCTATGTTCATTGCTACCATTTTTTTTTTTCCCTTTGGTGGAACTGGGGATTGAACTCAGGCCTTTGCACACAAAGTACTTATTCTACTAAGCCATCTCCCCTGCCCCCATCACTACTATTATTACTATTACTTGTAGTACTATATTAAATATTTTTTCAAATGAGATTTTTGCATTTGGGGATACAGCTACATGACTTAAATGTTAAATACAATGGAAGAATATACATGTAGCAAAGTATAGCCTTAAAACAGAAAACACTGCAAGAAAATGGTGTACCTGTATAAAGGAAGGGTTGAGCCCTTCAGCTAAGAATAAAATAAAAGAGATTATGGATCTTACACTCAAGAGTAGAGATCATTTTGAATATGATTTTAGTCACTATCTCAGGCAGTCATCAGGAGCTATAAATTAGGGATCATGGCAGTAGCATGATACCCAGACTGCCATTTTCTACATGTCATGTCTGTTTCTCCATTAGATCAGTAATAATACTTAAAAACAAAGAAATCCTAAATAGTAACAATTGCCTAACAGGATATGGTGAAATGCTACTGTAAACAATAAGTGTTATGCCTGTCCAGGAATATATGCTAAACTATTATTGGACTCAAAGTGAATGTAGTGTATCAGGGATAAAAATCATCCAAAACAAAATTATCAAATAGTATAAAATAAAGACTATTGTTTGATACAGAAATGTAAGTTGAAATGCTGTATAAAACTGTACTTACCATTGCAGCCTTCAGTGCCACAGAGTCTAAGTTGGGCAAATTAGCTAAACAGCCCTATTTAAAAAAATAAATAAATAAGTGAAGATTTACTTACATGTAAGAAAAAATCACAATGAATCACTTGGCACAGAGTAGGAGGCTGAAGACTTTCAGATAATCTTACAAAATACAGAAAGGCCGAAGCGAAGAACTGGTTGCCACTCATTTAAATTTGCATACTATTTTAGCAAAAAGGATTCCTGAGAGTATCATTTAAGAGTTGTGGGGCTAAAATATACTTACGTTAATGTCCTCTTGCCTCTTAAAATAAATGTGGCTTATTTGATGTTTTAGAGTCCATTATCTTATTTATACTGGCATTTTATAATTTAACAAGCTTCTATGTTGGCCCTAAGAACTGATTACTTCAGCCTTAATGATTTGTTAAATTAAAAAAAAAGAATAACTACTACTACTTATATAGTAATTTATGTACTCAGTTACAAGACAGAAAAACTCACCTGTATGACACCCTTTATGCATTTTACAATACTAATTTCTATGTATTTTCATTACTTTAACCAAAACCACTTGTAGGTGAAAGGATAGTATTTTGGAAGACTCTTGGGCAGTCATCTAAGAATAGTACATGTATTATCTCATTTAATGTTGAAAACAATCTTTTAACAGATAGTATTATTATTTTCAACCTGTAGCAGAGCAAATGAACACAGAAATAAAAGCCACTTTCCCAGGAACACATGGCTAATAGCAGCAGAGCCAAGATTCAAATCCAGACTCCAACTCTAGAAATCATACTCAATATTAGCCAATTTGTTCAAATTAGGAACATCTAGCCTTACCTGTTCAGGCTTATGTTGCTGCACAGTGTTGTAGATATAACTCAAGCTGACTCTGGTTAAAACGTAAGAGGCTTGCTCATTTATAAGTGTGTCCAAATGTGCTTCAATCTAAAATAAAACAGTGTAAAAAAATTCTGAAAGAGGAGTAAGACTGATACAACACACTAGCCTAGAGGTGAAGCGCATCCTAACAGGTTTTTCCTTAGAGTGGCACAGATCTTTCCACTGAGGTGGCTCTATGAAATCCAAGATGGATGATGGGAAGAGACACGTCTACTTATAGAAGGCACAGGATGCTTCCCATAATACTTTTTCTTCCCCTTAAGAGAAAGGCCTCCTAAAAGGAAGAGAAAGCCTTAATTAAAAAACCAAACAAACAAAAAGAGGATTCCAGGAAAAATCATTAGCCAAAATATTGCTTCTCAGCTCTTTTAAGAAAACTGATAATCAACAGAACACAAGCAAAAAAACACCAGCCATAATCATGTAATAGAATACTCAAACAGATGAGGCCTGACCCCAGGCTTCCCGACCCTCCAACACACTGGACTGATTCAACAAACCAAGCCAAACAACTGGAGAAGCTGGGGGAAATTCCACTGCAGCAGTAAATTTTCCTGAAGATAAAGCAATCAGAGAACAGAGGCTCCAGAAAAATCCTGGTCAAAAGATTTCAGGCTCAGGAATGGCCTGAGAAGATGCAGCTACCAGAAGTGAGTTGCATGCACTCCCCAGCTTTGTCTATCTTCAGCAAAGGCTTCTATCTAATGGGGGGAGAAGGCAATGATGCAGACTATCTTGATTTATTAAAGCATCTTCCAGTGGGAAGAAGCCTGCTCCTTCCTTGTTGTGCCACAAAAAACTGAAAGGATGGAGATTTTCCTTTTATTCCTCATCAGAAAGTTTCCTTACCTTTTATTTAAAAATGTATTTAGTACAGGGACTACAGGGTCTCAGAATGGCTCATACTGAGTGATCTTCCTGTTTTCAGCCCCCCAAGTGCTGGGATTACAGGTACATGTCACCACACCCTGTTTTCCCTTAGCTTTAAAGGTTTGCCAATGTCACAGAGAATTGCTTCTGATATTTCATGTCACCATCTGAATGCCTGCCTCATTCAATCAACCCCAATAGCTATATTCTTCCCCCTAAATAAGTGACCAAGTAAGTAAATTACAGCCCTTATTTACTGGACTTGCTAGAAATCAAAGAACAGATGAACAAATGTAAGCAATAAGAGGAAGAGAATAATTACCACTAAGAACCAACTTAGGGATCTGAAAGAAAAATGGAAGAAAAGTAACACACACACACACACACACACACACACAAATACCAAAGACATAGATCAAGGTAAAGAGTTGCTTTTTTTTTTCTCTTTCTAAGCAGTATCAGGTACTGAACTCAGGACCTTCCTCTTTCTAGGAAGGCACTATATCCCTGGCCCAAGAATTTAAGTCCTCTTTCAAAGAAGTCAGAGTATAGATCTGTAAGATAAAATCAACCGGGAACTTCAAAATATATAAAAAAAATGACACATGGAGAAATGATGATTAAAGAAAAAGTGTAAATCAGTGAACAAAAGAAAGGGTTAGGGGCTGGGAAGATAGCTCAGTAGAATAAGCACATGCCTCGCAAGCAAGGTTCTGAGTTCAATCCCTGGTACTGCCAAAAAAGAAAAGAATGAAAGGTTTATATTTCTAAATTGAAATGGCTCTGTGAAGACTAAGAAAAACAATAAGAATTATAACTAAAATATGCTGGAGAAATACATGTACTCAAAGAAACATTCATAAGCTTCCAGATGGATAGACTCCTTAACTACAAGCAAAGGATAATTACACTAACCTGGTTCTTTACTTGAAATAGTGAGAGACTGTAGGAGGGGAAGAATGTTTCTATTAGATGACTGGTAGAAAATAAACAAATTATTTGAGGGACTCCAATAAGCCACACCTTTCAATAGAGAGATCTTACTTGGCCCTTTTGATAGTGAATCTACGATGCTCTATGTAGCCCATGTCATGTTAGCAAGCTCAATGCAACTGCAGGGACCAGTCCCCCAGAAATGGCCACTAAGGGGTCTAGTAAGGCTCGAGGGCAGAAAGAAAACATCTCCTGGAAACTGGAGAAAGACTCATTTGCTGGCAGAACAATTACAGCAATGCCTTTAGAGGAATAAAGACCTGTCCAGAGAGAGCTGACGTATATGTGGCTAGGCCAAGTTATATATTCAGCTGGGGCACAAGGATGCCCAAAGACACACCAGAATAAGTAGACTAAGCACATAGATGAGGCTGCTGAAGATGGAACATGTAAAACACAGATAACTGGTGATAAATACAGAACACTTGAGATACTTAAATATCTTAGGAAAACACCTAGACAAATGTTGAATTTAGTGACAAGTACAAAATTAAAAAAAAAATTTTAGTGTCAAAAAATTCCATACAAAACAAAGTTATTTAAGATAAATTCATTTTCATTATATTGTTCAACTATCAATATGATCATATAGCAAAAATAATTTATATAACACTGCACAATAATATCCCTGGAAAGATGGTAAGTTTCTAAGTATGGTCATTGTGTGTGTGTGTGTGTGTGTGTGTGTGTGCGTGTGCATGCATGCGCATGTGTGTGTTTACGTATGTAAAAGCAGAGAACTGTGTTTTTAATGTCTAGAGTGTAAGCTTAATATGTTAAGTCCAAATAAAAAGCTGGAAAAAAATCTGTAGGCAGCAATACACATAAACTTTTAAGAATTATAAACACAAATGAAGCATAAGGACTGAAAGAGCTGAGTATGGAGCTGCACACCTGTAATTGCACACCCCAAAGACAAGCAGTGAGCTTAAGCCAGGGCAACACAGGGGGTTCAAGGATTTCATGAATTGTAAGGGAGACCAGGTCTCAACCAACCAAAACAAAACAACTGAAGGAGCAATGAGGGGAAGATGTTAGGATGGAAAGGATGGTACACTCTGCCTTTATTTAACAAACCCTGATATTATATGACTTTAAATTATGGATGATGATAACTCTGAGGCATTTCTTTCAAGTGGAACAATTAGAAATTACCATAAATTGAGATGTATCAAGATCAACTTCAGCTGACCAGACAGATCAGCAGACTGAAGTGCCTGCTTAGGCATAGCATAGGGGCCAGGGTTGGATCCCCGGCATGCTGGGCCTGCCCTACGCTGAGACAGTGACTGAGCCTACGCATGGTGGTGTACGCCTGTAACCAGTGCTTGGGAGTCTGGACACAGGAAGATCACTACGAGTCCGATCTACATAGTGAGACCCTGTAGACCCTCAAGTAAACACACACACACAAAAAAATTAACTTCTCAAAAAATTCATAACCTAACAAATATATTCTTAATATAACCTCTACCAAATTTTTTCTAGTTGTAATAGATCACTGGTTTTTTTCTTTTTGAACACTGTATCTACCACTGTCACACTAAACTTGGGACCTAAGTATCCAGTAACTTTTACAAATGTCATTTTAGCCATCATGCAGACTCTTAAGCAATATATCTGGCTTATAGGAATAGTGGTAGAGCAAACAGTAATGTTTTGCCTAACATTACTTTACACATAGATAAAAATGTATCTGTCCTCTCTACCACATTCTGCACTAGCTACACAGCTTGAAAAATATAGCATGGTATTCACAGTTCAGAATTTTGTATCTGCATGTAGCACTAAGTATTCAAATTAAAAAAGCTTCATGTTACCACTCTATCGAGCATCTTAACCAGTTCATATTCTGGCTTTACCAAAGCTGAAAGACAAAACACTGAATGTGTATGCACGTGGCTTTAACCTTCCATCAGACTATATCAAAGGATTTACAGATAGTAGACCTCTGAAACTAGCCAAAGCCAGTAACTTAAATCTATCATATAAAGGCAAAAATATTCTGTAAGAGCAAAGCAGACATTTTATGTCCAAAATGTACCTGAAATTGTAGCATTTCTAGACGTCTATCAGTGAACTCAAATAAGGCCAATGTTGTTTTCATCATATACAGTGAATTAACCATGAAAGTAGCCATGTCCGCTGTGCCCAAATTGCTGGCTGACACTGTGCACATCTGGAGAAGAGGGTCCAGGACACACGACAAAACCTATCAAAGAAAATCTGAGTAATTCTTCACTTCCTCACAAGTGACTAGGTTCTGGATTAATAGTACTACAGAGTTAATACTAAGCTAAGTGGAAGGCAGTCAACATCGACACACCTAAGAAATGATTAAATGATACGAATAACTACATAATTCTAAAAAGCAGCATCATGAATTGACACCTTTAAAAAAAAAAAAAACTGGATTAATATTAAAAGAATATCAGCAACTAAGGAAAAGGTTGGTCAAAATATTTTGGCCACACAGGCCAGTTTAGGACAGAAGTACAATGGAGGAGTACCGAGCAAGCACTCCGCATGAATTTACAAACCACCTGCGCAAAGTCAGCCTGGCGGGCATCTAATGGCACGACTGAAGAATCATGAGAGGCCAGAACTTCACGCAGCAACGTGAGTGTCTGATTTAGGGCAGAACTTGGTCCGAGATCAGGTGGTGGGAGTTCCACCTAAAAAAAAGAATGGTTTATCCACTGTTTATATTTTTCCACTACATTTTGAAGGGTAAGTCTGAGTTCATGGTAAAATACACATTAACAATCTGTAAATTATGCATCACTTGTTCTGAAGTATACTAATCAGCACAGAAAGTGACACACTTTTTTTTTCATATTACCTCGGAAGTAATGTAGCTCTGTACTCGACAGAACAAAAATTTATGAGAAAGAAGCAATTCATAAATAATGCTATCCATGCTCCCATCTATAACATCACTGAGAAAGATTGCCAACTATAAGGCTAAATCCCATGGGTCTTGATTCATTATACCTATATCAGAGCTTTAGAAACTGACTTTTTCCTACCTTTTCAACATATAATTCTGTTTTTCTGTTGTCCATCTTTCCTTTTATCATAGTTTGCTTTACTGCTATACTTCAAATGTCTACATCTGAAAGCTAAACACATTTTATTTCTAGTCCTGAATCCCAACTGTGTAACACTTGTTGCGACTTGGGTCACTTGCTTATCCCCATACTTTTTCACATATTGCAATCTATATGCCATGTCCACCACACTACTGAGCAAAGCCATTAGTACATGTCTTGTGGCTGTACTCTCATAAAAAAAGAAAAAAAAAAAGATGTGATCTAATTTAAGTGCATGGATTAAAATAGCTTCTATATGCAAACCTCTAAATCTACATGAATAGTTCCCACTTCCAGAGGGACAGCCTTCAAGCTCAACTTACATAGCTAAGACGCTGTCACCATCTTTACCCCTTCCTAGTATTCTAGATAGCTGTGACATACCAAGGAATTCTAGACTCTTATTTGTCCTCATCTATATTCAATGAGTCAGCAGAATCAGCAAGTTTCAAAGATTTCACCATTACCTCTCAAGAAATTGGCCCTTGAGGCTATTTCCAGTCTCTCTGTTAGATAATATACTTTCCTAAAAATGACTATTAATCCTCTTAACATCTTTGTCTTCAATATAGACTACCTTCTATCCATACTGATAGTTTATGGCCCTAGTATGAACTGATGAATTACTATGGTGGTCATCCAATACGGCTGAAGACCTTAAAACAGCAGCTTATCTTCCCAGAGACCACCTCCCTCCTTCTTCTCCAACTCAGCCCAGGATGTAGTTTCCTTTCACCTTTCCTGCCACCTCAAGGAAGGCCCAATCAGCTCCTCAGTCTCAAACCCTACCCCTGGCAAAAGGCCATAAAAGCCTCAGTCTCCCTTTGTTCCCAAATTCTCTCCATGTCCTCCAAGATAATAAAAGCCCCTTTCCCTTTATAAAAAAGTCCCTTTCCCTTATTCCTTCTGCCTGTTTCTCTGCTGCGACACTTTCAAAACCTATCATATATGATAAAATATTTCAAGTGATTCTTTCAATAAATTTAAAAATGTTAATTAATGACTTACAGCATGTATGCTGGCATTTTTTTTTTTTTTTTTTTTTTGCTTCTTTGACTTAAGATGGACTCTATTTAACTCCTCCTTCAACTACCTAACTCCTAAAAGCCCTTCAAAGTTCAATGCTGTACCTGCATTTTAGGAGAGCTTCCACTCTGAAAAGGAAAAAAAGCATGTTGTTATACATACCCCTCCACAGGACTGACTAGCAATGATTGATTCACCTCATTGTTTTTCAGTGAAGGAGCAGCAACCCGAAGCCAACAGATCTTGACTGTCTGCCCTCGGTACACCACCAAGTAGCATGCATTTTCATGTTCAATGTTTGCATCACATATGAATTATTTCAAAAGATGCAAGGAAAGTGAGATAGCTCAGTGGACTCAACACCTGCTTTGGCAAGTGCAGGGACCTGGAGCTGATCCTCCTTCCCACATGCCACACTGGCCTGAACTACGTAGTGAGATCCTGTACCAAATACATGAAATTAAGAAAAAAAAAGATGCCTGTCTACACAAGAACTCATACCAGCAACCAAAATTAACCTATTAATAAACTTCTGGTACAAACAGCAAATAAATGTAAGAAAAAATGCTCATCATCATCATTGGTCATTTGAGAAATGCAAACTAAAATAATGCTGAGATTCTACCTCACCCCAGAAAAAAAGGCTATTATCAAGAAATTAATCAATGATGGCAGGGCTGTGAGAGAAAAGGAAACTTCTCCACTGTTGGTGGGAGTACAGACTAGTGCGACCATTGTGGAGATCAGTGTGAAGACTCCTCAAAACCTAGGACTAGAGGTTTCACTCAACCCAGCTATTTCCCTTCTTGGTACCTTCCGAAAGAATTAAAAGTATCACACCACAGCAATGTATGCACACCCATATTTATAGTAGCTGTTAGTAGTAGCTAAATCTTGGAGACAGCACCAATGCTCCTCAGCTGATGAATGGACAAAGATGATGTGGTTTTGGAAAAAATGTAACAATGGAGCATTATTCTGCCATAAGGAAAGAAAATCTTAATACATTTCCAGCAAAACAGATGCACCTTGAGAACATCATCCTAAGTGAAATAAATCTGACATGTGTGTAAATACTGCTTTGCTTCTCTCATGAGAAAAACTGAAATTATAAATAAGGACCAAAATATGTGATATTATGAACTAGGAAGAAAATGATCTAGAAAGAGAACTAGCAAGGGGAAAGGGGGAAAACAAAGAAGGGAATGAGAAAAGAAAGAGAACATGGAAATAAAGCTTCTGTAAATAAGGAGGGGATGAGGGATTGAAGGGTGGGTAGGGGCATGAGGAAAAAAAGAATCAAGATACATCATGTAAAAATTCCTTATGTCAAATGTGATTGTTATGTATACCTAAAGTGTATCAACATATTTATTTTTTTAAAAAGGTGAAAAATGTAATTAGATATACTGAAAAAAAAAGATATTCCAGGTCTACACATTTTATTGTTTATTTTCTGAAATAATTTGTTTCATATGTGTGAGTTAGGAAGTAATTCCTGGCTGGGGAGATGGCTCAGTGGAATAAGTGCTTTGCTGGCAAGCAAAAGGGTCTGAGTTCAATCCCCGGTTCTGCCAAAAAAAAAGGAAGTAATTCCTATAAAGGCTTCTTTGAGCTAAGAAGAATGACAAACTTCTCAATGAGATTTCTGATTATTCTCTATGTCACTATACTAGGCTATTGTATAAAATCTGTGTCTGTATGACCAGCCTATTATACAGAGTAGTACAATCAAAAAGCCAAGATATTAAGAATAATGTATTCTTGAGGACCAATTTGAGTCCTTAATAATGAAACAAAATTTAAAAAGAATTATTATAAACCTATTCCTCATGTCCTACAATAATACTTTATTCATTTTAAAACATCAGACCTTACAGGGCTCTTGTAAATTTTTGTTTACTTTTATGGGTTGTTTTATGTCTTTTATTTGTTTTCAAATAACTATAGTATATAACTGAGAAAAGCACAAATTTCATAAGGATAAAGATGAAACATCACAGAATAAAAATAAAATCTATGTGGAAAGAAAAATAATGTAGGAGTTTCTCTTTTCCAATTTGTATGTCATGTTAACTGCTACCTAAATATGCTAAGATTGCTTTAGTTACACATTTTTTGTTACAGAAAAAAACAGTAGGGAAATTAGGGCTTGACTTCTATCTTCACTTATGACTCAATGCTCAATGTTGTACTATCCAGGAAGACAGATGATAAACATAGGCCAGGAAGCTCTCTCATTAAGAAGAAATTTTTCATCCATCTGAAGAACTCAAAAGAACATTGTAGAGCCAGCCAGATGGCTCAGCAGATTAGAGCACCTTGTTAGGCAGATGTAGGGACTGGGGTTCGATCCCATCCCCAGCATGCCAGGCAGACCTTGCTTCCAGGGCATGCTGTGATGGCGAATAAGACTGGGCATGGTGGTGTGCAGTTGTAATCTCAGCACTTGGGAGGCTGAAAACAGAAGGATCACTTTGAGTCTGATTTGTCATAGACCCTGCAGACCCTGTACTACATACATTAAAAAAAAAGAACATTGCATACAATGGCGAACAAAAAACAGCATAACATTAAAATAGTATCTTTCAGAGTGAACAATTCACAAATCACAAAATGTAAGAACTAGATTTTTTAAACATACCTTGTCCATTAATTTACTTGCATGAAGACTCAAGCTATTGAAGAATATTTTTTTGCTTAGCAAATGCATTTCCTCAATGGTGGTTAATAAAGTAGTCGCACTATTTCCAACAATGCCACTAAAAGCAAAGAATATTTCAGGTTGCAAAACAAGCTACAACAATTCTTTTGGATAAAATGTTTAAAATATGTAGATCTATATTAACATTTTTATAATACAATTTAGTAATTTTAAAAATTATTGTAATTGTAAACAATTACTCTAATTGTAACTGCAATATAAAAATTTATAATAGTAATATACCTCTATTATTCTATTAATTAGACAATTAGTATTAATACTACATATAATTATATAATTATATGTAGTATATATGCAGTATAACTTATCAAAAATATTGATTATATATATTAATTTAAGTAATTATTATGATTATAAACAATTATTCTGTTCTAATAGTACTATAACTGGTATTTTATATAAAGATCATACAAAATATCAGATTTTAAGTATCAAAATTAAGAAAAAAGCCAACTGAAGGTTAAGCATCCTTAGTTGAAAACAGTAAACAATGCTCCAAAGCCCAAAACTTTTTGAGTGTCATCTAAGTGTTCAAAAAGTTTCAGACTTCAGGACACTTTGCATATTATATTCAAATTATGGATGATCAACTGGTAAAGTCTACATAAATATTTCTAACTCTAAAAGCACTAAAATCTAAAATAGCTCTGACCCAAAGTATCTTAGCTAAGGAGCACTCAGCCTGTACAATGATTTTAGTATTTCACAATCTCTTTTAGCAAAAAATGTGGGTTATAAACAAAATTAGCATTGTGTGAACCAGTATCTCCATTTTTCTTCTACTACAATAAACATGTACCATGACTATCCAGCAAAGTGTAATTTTAACTTTAAGAAATAAATTCCATCAATAGTTCTACTATAAAATCTCGTTAGATACATCATTATAATGAAAGCCATTATATGCCATATCATTGACTTATCTATAGTTTCTCAAGTTTAAGCAACTGCTTAAATAACAGTATATTTAAACTAATTATTGAAAAACCTGTCCAAAGAGGTCTGCCATTTTTGCAAGAATCTAAATATGCTTACAAAACAATTGCCCACTTGATTTTCCTAGTTTATACATTAGAGGTACTTTTAAACTTTTTTTTTAAGAAAAAAGCTCTTGGGGGCCACTCTGACAGCTCAGTGGACTGAAGCGCCTGCTTAAGTAAAGCACAGTGGCTGGGGTTCAATTCCTGGTGTGCCATGCCGCCCTGCCCCCAGGGTGTGCTGAGGCAGTGATTGAAGCTGGATATGGGGGTGTGTGCCTATAATCCCAGCACTTGGGAAGCTGAAAACAGAAGAATCACTATGAGTCCCAGCTATACAGTGAGACCCTATAGCTCCTGCCCTAAATACAGAGAAAAATTTTAAAAAAGCTTTTCATTGATATGAAGATGTATTGTAATCCAGCACATAATAATTTCTAATGGCATATAATTATATTATACCTAAAATAAACTACCCAGCCAAAGATGACATCAGAATATACTAGTAAATACTAAGTAAAAGTCATGGAAATTTAATGATTAAAATATATATTACACTGATATATTATGAGAGAAAATGCAGCATATTTTACTACATTCTGAAATTAAAATTGGTTATATTCTAGTGCAGGTCATGCAAGCTATCAGTAAAAAGTATAAAGCTAATTGTAAAATACAAGCAAATTACTTGCAGAGAGAATACTTTTTTTTTTTTTTTTTAAAGGATTTCAGTTAAAAAAATTTATGCTAAACACTAAAGTAAACTAGAACAAATTCCCATATGTGCCTGTTACAGTTTGTGTCTAGTTGTCACCCCAAAGCCTCATGCAGTCATTGGGGCAGCTTCTAGAGTTTGTGAATAATTCATGATCCAATGCTGGGACTATGGGTGTGAGTGCTACACCCACCCTCGGGTGGGTAGCTTAAATACAATCTAAGGAAGGGAGAGGGGCTGGCTAGCTGCTGCAGCTACTGTTCCCTTTGCTCTTTGCAGTTTTTCCACTACTGTGAGCTGTGGCCCTCTGCCTTGGAGCCAGCCAAGTATGGACTGAAACCTCCATAAACTGTGAGCTAAATAAAATAAACCTTTCCTTCCTTAATTTTGGGTGTTGGGTATTTTGTCCAAGCAACCAGAGAAAAGTAACTGAGATAGTGCCTACACGTGCGATGATTTGAAGGGATAGTAAGATATATTTACAGGTATATTTTAAAAGTTGGAGTAATTAGCTGTTTCCACCTCCTCTAAATTTACTAGCTTTTCAACACTCTTTAGGAACCAGTAAGTGGTCTAGATACTTGTAGACACTTCTGATGTTTCACTCCATTTTTCTGCCCAATATATTTATTCTCCTTTTGTTTTTTCACTTTTAGGTATTAGGTACAAGTCCCCTAATGGGGAATCCTGATTCCCACCACCACTAATCCAAACTTCACCTTCGCAGGCTTTGTCTACAGTTATAATTACACAGCACAAGCAGACAACAACTTTAGAAGCATATAAGCGCTATTCAGAGATAGTAACAGTCTGGGATAAGACAGGACTGAGCAGGCTGGTGAAAAATAGGAATCCCAGGTGAGAGTGGCCCAGCACAGGGGGCATGGAGAGCAGCCCGTCTATACTGAAACAGATGAGCACGTAAACAGGGCTGTCAGGAAGGAACCGTTACCTGATGTCTGGCTACATTGCTAGGTTACTTTAGGTCCACTTAATTGGATCTGAAATAGTGATGGAGCTGGAAGCAGCTATGAAAACAAAGTAATTATTAGCTCCAGGGATAAAGTTTTATAGGAAAAAATATGTAACTGAGTTACATAAAGCAAATTCCTTGTTTCCTGTATTCCACATCTCTCATTAGTTTTAATGTACATGAATAAATGCATTAGACCTTTTAAGTTTTCTGATTTTCCCTTTACTTCACTGGCTACCTCTCTCCAGGCTTCTTCATTCATTTCTCCTCTTCCTGATCCTAAAAATGTGAGTACCCCAAGACTCAGATGTAGGCTCTGGTCTGTATTAAATGATTAAATCATTTATATCTAAAATAAGTTAATCTATGTTTTACACCCCATTCTAAATGTAATTAACTGCTCCACTTGCCACATATTTCAGTTACTAAGTAATAAAGGCTTACGTTGTAGGCTTACGTTGTTATATAAGTTTTATATATTAGTTTTGCTAACTAGCTTCTATTTACTTTTTATATTTAAGACAGATGTATAGGCTGTACAGGGTCTCACTGTACAGATCAGACTTCTACTGATCCTGTCTGTGTGTGCGTGTGCATAAGGAGACATGCTTATACAACTAGACTTGGAGAAAACACTGACATGACAGACCTCAAGATATGAAAGGCATAATGCACATAGTATGCTTGAAACAGTACAAGATCCTGCCAGTTCTAGTTATATGCAAAATGAAAACACTAAAAATCTTATAGTGCTCTCTTCTAAAACTTGTAAGATTTAACAATTACATTTCATTATTCTACTTACCTGATTGTATGGTGGTAAAATTTGAGGAGATTAGAAATTTTGTATAACAAAACTGCCCCAGGTTCAGCAAGTATTACCTGTTCAATTCGAACCTATTGAGACATGGCAGAAAACCAGTTTGGTTTCAAAACAGCTCAAGAAATTAACAAAGGTACCATTTGGTGACAGTCACAAAATACCTTCTAAATAAAGAATTTATAGATATTAAGTAATGGGTGGTAAAATAAACACTTTAACATAGATAAACCCTACAAAATTGATGATCAGCAGGAATGTGCTGCTTGGATCCCAAATAATCAGAGGAAAAGTAAAGAGTTCTTGTCTTGCCATTGAAAACACACTGATACAGGTTGTTTGCTATCTGTGTTTAAACTACTATCTACGTTGTATCTTTCTGTTTTGCTAACTAGCTTCTATTTACTTTTTATATTTAAGACAGATGTATAGGCTGTACAGGGTCTCACTGTACAGATCAGACTTCTACTGATCCTCCTGTTTACAGCCTCCCAAGTGCTGGGATTACAGGTGTGCAGTACCATGCCCAGTCTGAATCAAAGTCTCAGAATGTGTTGAGGGCAGGGCTGGTATGGCAGGCCCTGGGATCGAACTCCTGGTCCTTGTGGCTACCTCAGCATGTGTTTTAATCAGCCGAGCTATTTGGCCAGTCCTCTAACTGGCTTCAAAATACAAAGATATCTTCCAATTCTTTTACATCTATACAGCACATGATAGAACAGAGGATTAATAAAGTCTTTTGAAAGTTGAAATTTCTCTTTACTTGGATTTCAGCAAATGTCATAATGCCAGCAAATGTAATTTCCTACAATGAGATCTTATTCGCATAACAGCATATAAAAATCTCCTGAGTTACAGAAGTTAATTTATTGTTATATTAATACATTTATCAGACAGGTTCATCCTTCGGCAGAGGATGAACTATTTACCGTAATACTACAGACCATGAATGGCATCTGAATTACAAAATCCAAATTTCTTCTTGCATGGGAGAGGGGTAGTACCAGGAACTGAACTCAGGACCTGAGCTATATATATCCCCCCCAAAATCCCAATTTTTACATGTTAACTTCTTTTTAGAATAAGGCCTCAAAGATGTTCTAAATTATCAATAAAATTATGTTTTCCAAATTTTAATATGTTAGAGCAAAATAAAGATTAATAATTATAGATAGCTTCTTCCTAGTAGACTGACTTATAACAGCATCTCAGTTATCTGGCAACTTGCCCTCTAAACTACCTAGACATCAAGCAAATAATCTTGTTTCAACTTCCTTAAAAAGCGAAAAAGGAAGGAAGAGAAGGAACAGAAAGGAAAAGAAATGAAGGCAGAAAAAGAGACAGAAAACATGCCTGCTTCTCTTCTAGACTTGAGAGAAAGTGTAGCATCTACAACAAAGAAAGAGTCAAAAATCAGATTTCTAAATGGGACATTAGGATTAGTTTGCCTGCTACACTGAAAGAAAGAAATTGTTGCCCTGTGAGAGTTATGTAAGTCACCAAGTACTCAGCAAAAGCTAACAATCTCAGGAAAAAATAGAAAAACAAAAATAGAAGAGTAAAAGAGACTGAAGAAGTGGTGGTGGCAGCAAACGATGAGTAATTACAATGGTGATGGTAGTGGAGGACACAATCATTAAAATCTGACATCAGATGTAAAATGTAGGAGCAGCTCAGCACATAATCATCACTCAATAAATTGTAACTATTATTAGAAAGGTGAAGAGGACACTGGCGAATATTTGAAGTGGACGGGCCTCAGGCAGAAAAGTTAGGGAAGAGATGAAAACGGAATAGTGGCTCTCAAATGTGTGAGAGGGAGCAGCTAGAGCTCACATATAGCTATCCCCCAGCCAGCAGACTTGTAGCCTGGATGGAATACACAGGGAAAGGAGAGGGAGGCTTGCTACTGCCTGCCTGCCATGACATGTTTCTTCTTCACCATCCTGCTCTTCCTTGGAGCCAGCTGAAATCTCTACAAACTGTGAGCTACACACACCTTTCTTCCTTTAAGCTGTGGGTGTTAGATATCTTGTCCCAGCAAGGAAAAAATAACTGAGACAGATTTTGGTACCATAAGTGGGATTGTTCCTGTGACTGTTTCTGACAGTACAGTATTGAAGTCTATGGAAATGGTCTGCAGGGGGATTTTGGAAAGGTTTGGAGACGCTGGCTACAAAGCAGCCATAGGATGCCTGAGCTGTGCTTGAAGAAAGCCAGACCAGAATACTGAAAGCAACACAGCCAGAAAAGACCAGGCTCAGGGAGTTTCAGTTAGGAAGAATTCCACTGCCACTTAGAATCCAGGCCATGCACTTATGCTCTGGCAGAAAATTTGTCTACATTTTGGCCATGTGTAGACATCGAAGGAGCCTGAAATCTATGTGCAGCGGACTAAGCTGAGGGAGGAAATTCCAAGGCAGTCCAATGCTGAGGCAACAGCAAGGCAATTAATTGGTGGTGGTTTTTAGTCAGCTCTACCTTCAGAACCTAGAAGAATGATTTAAAGTTTTGAGTTTGGTCAGAAAAGAAGCTCCAATAAAGTTGCAGCCAGCAAAGATACAGCAGATAGAGAATAAGGAGAAGAGACCAAGGCTGCTAAAATAATTGGCATTAAAAAGCTAAGAGAAAAGATGGTGTGAAAGCCTCATAGGCCACCCAGCACTCTACCCTTTGCAGTCTCAAAATGGCAAAGGTTAAAGACTTTCTTTTGAGAATGAGGCCCCAAGGTACCATGTTCCAGAATGGCACTTGGGAAGGGCATTTTTCCTTAGGACTAGGTTCGTAGTGCTCAGCAACCCAGGCAATCGCCCCCTACAACCAAGAGAAGGAAGCCTGGCTACTTTTCCAGCTGGCAGCAGACTTTGCTGTCATCCACATGGTGCTAGATTGAGGCACATGCAGAAGGTAAGAGCTATGAAGTCAACAATAGTTAGTTCTGCCCAGATTTCAGAAGAGGACCTGCAGGCCAGGCACTCTGCCCTTGAGACAACAGTGTGTGAAGCTGTGAGTGTGCACTCAAAGGTACAGTAGAGACTACAGAAGTCTGTTCTGTAGGAACACAGAACATCTGAGGAAAACTGCAAGGAGGGAGCAGAGCCAGTCCAAGACAGAAGTCACGGGAGCTAGACCCACTGGAAGTGCTGCAGGGTGCTGCTACCCAAGCCCTTTGCAGTTCATATTTTGCCACAAACTATCCAAGGTGCTGGACTAGGAATTCAATGTTCACCCTACTGGATTCTATTGCATTGTTTGTAACTTTCCAGTCCCTCACTGGTACTCTTTGAATGGAAATGTTTAACCTGTGCCACTGTACGCTGGAAGTGTTCAATTTTATTTATGCCCTAACCTTATTTTTCACCTTAACACTAACAATCCCACATGGAAACATTTAAGATATGTCACTTCTGATTTTTTTTTCCAACTTATAATAAAAATATATTTTATTTACTAGTTTTTATTCTTACTTTTGATGACTGACGTTAAAATTATTCAGGGAGGTCACAATAATGTAGATATACATGTTCAGAAAATGAAATGAGAATTTATAAGTATATGTCAAAGGCAGGCTTCAGTACACAAATTGTTTACATAAGAGGTGGGTGTCAAACTTATTTAACATAATAGCATTTCTTAACCAGACCAAGACAAGAAATGCTCATGTCCAATCCAACCTCTGGATACTAGAATCATTTTTTATATAATTAATTTTAAACCAAAAAAATTCTAGTAAATAATACAATTTAGGAAGGGTCAATTATGGAACCCTTAAATTATAGACCCCAAAGTGACTAGAGGGTCTTACTTAACTATAGTTATAAAAAGATATGAAAAGTAAAGAAAAGGAAATTTATTTTTATTCCCCTCTTTATGCAAAATAAGGTCATTTACATGAGCTATAAATGTCTGAAAATCAAACCAGGGTAATTGTTTCATTTGGCAGAAATATGTAAAAGTTTCAAAATACTATTTCTTTACTGAATATAAAACTGTACCTTGTTTCCTGAATATAAAATGACCCCAAAATGATCAAATTGCAATAATTAAAATTTATAAATGTAATCAATTATCACAAGTTGCATTTTCTAAGATGTGTTTGTATGGGATAACATAACAAACAAGATTCTAGAAATGTAGTTTTAAAATTTAATTCTTGAGAAAAGTGAACTATAAAATGTAGTCATTAATTTCTGAAATATGAAATTAAAACATAACAATTAAATGTAAACCAACAAGTGACAAGTATTCTGTATGTGTGATTCTATACATACTTGGAATGGGAAACCTAGCCCAAACTTCACTCTAAATTTGTTCCTTGTACTATACACAGAACTGTAATAATACTGATATATACTATTATTTTATCCATGGATTAATGTAAACTAACAAAGTAAGTGGAATATTTTCTTAGCAATTCTCTTAAGAGTTCATATATTAGTTCTTTCAATTTAATAGAGCTTTTTCTCAATTGATTAAGCAAGTTACTATAGGAAACATAACTTGTAAAACTAAGCCAATATGTGCAAACTAAGAATATTTCCAATTCTCCTTACTAAAGAGAAAACTGGAAGTAATATTGATTCCAGAAATTTGACTAGGTTAATAACTGTGCTAACTTGACAATGCTACAGTTCTTTAAACTTATATGGTAATACTTTAACTAAATACCTTATAACATGCACAAGAACAAAGTTTCTTACCTTTAGAGGTCTGCACACACCCTCAGTGATATGCCCAACAACTTCTTGAATATTTTCTTCAACTCCTAAAATTAATTACATAATTTAAAATGTTTTCACATTATATCTTTCTACACATAAGCTCAAAAAAACTTAACACCTATGATGGTTAGCATCAGTAATACTTAAAATGATAGTTAACAGTATTTTATTAAGTTTGATATTTTCAAGGACATTACTAGTTGTGGTAATTATACCTTACTAATTGTGTGACAATAACTAAATGTGTATCTAGAAATCCTTGATAATTCATTTGACTACTGAACTAATAAAATGCAAATTCTTTGTGAGAAAGAGTATGAAGCAGACGGAAAAGCAGACTATAAAATATTTAACTGAAGAAAGCGATGTGAAGCCCCAGTACCACATGCCATGCCAGCCCCAGAATCTGAGGGTATAGTGCCAGCTACCAAATCTGGGTGGTGGCACATGCTTATAATCCCAGTGCTGGGTAGGCTGAGACAGGAGGATCACTATAAGCCCGAGGTGCCTAATAAGATCTTGTATCAGACAGACAGTCAGAAAGATAGGCAGACAATGATGTGAAGATGTGTTCACATTTGTTTTACTCATCCCTTTTGTAAGGCATAATACAGAGCATGCACCCTGCAATCTAAAGGAAAAAACTGAGCCTGCCTAAATACTGTACTGTGTATTTGACATTTACTACTTGAAACTATCTTCATTTTTACATTGGTAGAAACTGACCCCCAAATGATTCATGTTACTGCAACAGAGTAACCTATTTTATCCAATGCCATCATCTCTCTTAACCCTTCACATGATTTTCTAAAACACCTTTAAAGAAAAACATTCTTTTAATTAGGTAATCTGTGAAAATGCTAACTCTCCCACTGTACGCTTCATGCAAAAGAGCTGAATTCTATGAGGTTGTAAGTTACACAGATCTGCACTTGGCCGCCCACAAATCATAGGATGAAGTACTGTGCTGTGAGGCTGGGCAGCGTAAGCCAAAGGACGCCAGAGACAGTATCATCTTCCTTCCCATTAAGACAGAACACTTTTTTATTACACACTAATCCCTCAAGCTCTGAAACAGTCCTCTTCTACAGCTACAACTCAGAAGTTTTGAAATTTCATAGACAAGAATCAGCACCTCTCAAATGTAGTTATTGTTCTCCTCTGACACCAAGACAAAAATTTTAAGTATGTGTAGTACATATAATTATTTTTTTAAAAAGAGGCTGAGTAGTAGGAATAAAAGTATGAGCAACAATGACTGTAAGCAAATCTCTCAGCTTGTTTACTATCAGATAAAATGAAGATATCATCAATTTTTACATTTAAAGTGTCATACTGTAGATCTGAGACAATGTATGCCAGACACTCCAGAAATGTTTATCAGTGAAGCAGAGGAGTGTAGGCTTGATATGGAAGGTAAAAGGTCCACTATAAAACCGAACGGTTAAGTAAAAGGCAAACAAGATGGGGGAGAAAGTCTATTAACAGAACAAGGGGGAGTCTAGCAAGAACAAGATGGATTAGGGTGTTTATTGTACCATTTAGGTGTGAAGTGTTTATCTCAGTGAAGATGGCAACAAGAATAGAAAAAAAGAAGTTTTATTTTCTGTTTAGGCGTAGCAATAACAATCAGCGCACCCACCTGGCACAGTTACAAGCTTTAAGAAGGTTTCAAGGTGTTCCTTTTCAGAAGCAGTAGCTTGATGGAGCCACGCCAACATATCTCCCACGTACCTAACAACAACTATGTATTAGTAAAGATACCTTCAAAAACCCCTTCAAGGCCTGCAGTTTGTAGAGTGTCATTACTATACCTCAAGGGGTCGTGGGAGTGCATTTCAATTGGTCTAGGTGTACCTCCTGGGCCCCCTCTTGTAAGGGCATCGATAAACCCTCGGACTACTGTACTTCGTCTGGCTGTTCCAAATTCATCTAAGGTATACCTAAAAGAAAGAGGTTATATATGACAGACAGCTTTTTTCCTAAAGGTTATCAGACTATTCCCTATGTGATTTTTAAGATAAGCAAGACAACTAGAATTTATAAGCAGCATTGTTCAACAGATCACCGAAGGAATCTGTTGAACAATACTGCTTATAAATTAAATTTTAAAATAATCACAAGATAAGCTGAGGATACTGAAAAATCCAACCTAAAGATATGCAATTTTTACTTCTTCTAAGAAAAAAATGCTGGAACTGGGGGTGAAAAAGAGTGGCAACAGCAGCAAAGGACAGAGCAGTGCATTTAGTAAAGATTGTTTTAAAAAAAAGCTAAGATAGCATAATGGTTTGCGCCTAGTTGTCCCCTCAAAGCCTCATGCAGTCACGGGGTGGCTTCTGGAGTCTGTGATTGATTCTTGATCCAGTGCTGGGATTATGGGTGTGAGTATCCTGGGGCAGAGCCTTTGTATTACAATATAAGGAGGGGAGAGAGGCTAGAGCTAGCTGCCAAAGCTGCTACCACTCCTTCTGCTCTTGCTCTTTCTTTGCCGCCACCATGTACGGTTCCTGTGTGCCACCATGTGCCACTCTGCCTTGGAGCCAGTTGAGTATGGACTGAAACCTCCACTGACTGTGAGTTAAATAAACCTTTCCTTCCTTCATTTTGGGTGTCAGGTATTTTGTCCTAGCAATGAGAGAAAGGTAATCAAAACAGGTAGAAATCCTGAACTCTTAAGGATCCAGCATTCTTGTGGCCCAAAACATGATACGTGGTGACTTTATAAGAAGCCATATACCTGGTTCCCAGAATGATTATGAGAACTATGGGATAAAAAAAAAAAAAACAAACAAACTAAGACTTCTATGTTAAAGCATTTCCCTTAAAATAGTACTAATATCAAAATTTGCCTCCAAAATTGCTATTTTAAAAATCTTATTGAGTCCAATCTGAAAACACATCCGATGTTCCATAAATGGACTATGTAGATACAGCCAACATTTTTTTTCTTTTGAACCATAAATAACTTATTACAGCTGAAAACAGGAAAAACCATTCTACAGTAACGAAATGGGTTAGGAAGGAAAGCTCCAAGTTGGCGGGCAAGCAACTGTGGGACGTACTTTATAAGGGTGGCCTGGAGCTGCCAAGAACTGCCTCTTTTGCTAGGCCTAGCTGTTTTCTATTCCCCATTACCATGCTCCAATTAAAACTCAATGCTTAAAGCACGCACAAAAAAGAATTTAGTACCTAAAGTCAGCAGATTTTAAAACCCTTATTAAATACCTAGACACTATTCTACCAGACTACATATGAAAATTTATTTCATTAACCAACATATAAATAAAACTTACCAAACATTCCCAAATATTTCCAGAAGAATTACCTAGTTTAACATACTGCTGATTTCATGAAAATCACATTTTGTTAAAGCTGAGAAAGTCGGAAGATTGGTTATTTCCAACTAAAGGAAACAGTATAAAGCAGTGACAAATAACTACTTAGGAATCTGAACCTTTTTTGCAGACTGTTCACTATTAACTATTCTGTGGTTATTTTTCTGCATGTTTGTTTTCACTTAAAAGGAAGTTCTCCGCAGACATGTTAATACAGGAGCGGTAATGTGCGGCACTAAGCAAAGCACTGTTAACCTGCATAACTACCCTGCATTTACCTTCTATTTTATTGAAAACAAATTATAAACAAAACACACTTTTAATTTTAATTCATGCTCTTCAATTACACATATGTTCAGGATGAAAAGGCTTTCTCTGAAATGACCACTTGACTGTATAAAAAAGTTATTATCAGATGATATCACAGTGAGACATTCAGAAACTTTTAACTTTTTAAATATATAAAACTAGAGACTGGGCGTGGTGGTGTGTGTCTATAACCCCAGCTCTTGGGAGACTGTAAACATGAGTATCGCTATGAATTCAATCTAGTAGTGAGACCCTGAACACCCTGCAGACCCTTACCTAAAATTAAAATATAATATATATATATATATATATGTGTGTGTGTGTGTGTGTATTATACACACACACACACACACACACACACACACACACACACACACACACACACACACACATATATATATATATATATATATATATATATATATATATATATATATATAACAAATATTTCCCAAGAGCCTGCTGACCACGTAAACACAACAGAATTTCTGCTACTTGGGCTGTTCACTGGGAGTAGTGTTACATTAGCAATAATGAATGCACCTGTATTTTAATGGGGCTGGGACGTTTGTTAAGACAGGTAAACTCTGAGATTTAATCTGTAAAATAACATGAAATATCAGCAAACATTAATGTTAACACTACTGCAGAACAAATATAGTTTAATAAGCAAAATACCACAAATCACAAGACTCTTCAGTGGTATCTATTATACACAAAACATCTTTTACAGTCAAGAGGAAAACCTGTCTACCAACAAAGGACAAAATTTAAAGATGCAGCACTCTTTTATGCCCCCCACATGTAACTTTATAAAGATGAATATCCAAAGTATGTAAACAATGCAACAAAAATATATAAACGATCATTTTACAAATAAATAATCATGAAACAGTTTTTTCATTTCTACTTATAATAAATTTTTTTAAAGAATTTTCTGTACTCAATTAAAATGATACATTAATATTACAGTCGTATACTACGGAAGAAAAAGGGAGTTAAGCTATTTACCCCAAAGGTTCAACAACAGAGATTTTCCTATGTGCACACCTACACATACTAGACATGAGGAACAGTGAAGCTTCTCCACATGATAGAATTTACTAAATAAAGTTCACATAGTGCCATCTGGTGGTTAACATGAAACATCAAGCTTTTCCTAAATTTAATGAAACTACCGCTTAGAAAACAGATGATTACTTAAGAAAAGGCAAATTTTCTTTATTTGCCTTCTTTTTTTTAGCATTCACCATATCCTAGTCAACTAGTCTTAAAAAAAGACTACCACTCAAGTTCCAAGTATCTCTTAAATTTCAAGTTGCCTTTTGTCATATACCTTTAGTCTATTTGCTTCTCTGTTGTCATTTGGGTATTTATTCTAATTATCACACAGTCCTTAAACATACATCTACTTAGCTGACAGCATTTTGATGTCCTCTTTTAATAAAATATCTAAAATTAGTGTATGCCAAACATCATTCTTAAGCATCTCAGGTGAATGATACAATTTAACCTCAACAGCCCTGGGAGGAGGCACTATTATCCCCATTTTGCATCTAATGAAACTGATGCTTAGAGAGGGTCCAGGGCTCATTAGACCTGACTCAAAGTCCACCTCAAAAATTCAGTGCCTGCTTCCTTTCAAATGTTGATGAAGAGTCATAACATAATGACATGCTGTCTCATCCCAGCTAAAAGGACTATTATAAAAAAATGCTGATGAGCATGTGGAAGCAAAGGAGCTTTTATGATTCTTGGCAGGAATGTAAATTAATAGAAACATTTTATGAAGCAGAATAAAGAAGCCTCAAAAACTAAATACAGACCTACAGCATAATCCAGCATCTCTCCCTTGAGTCTATACCAAAAGGAAATGAAGCTGACATAGCAAAGGGATGCTTGCATGTCTGTGTACATGAAAGCACTATTCACAACACTAAGATCTGGAAGCAGGATAAAGCACCCATCAACAAATGAATGAAGATGGAGTACACACACACAGCAGTGCGTTATGCAGTCATGCAGAATGAAATCCCGTCATTTGCAGCAAAATGAACAGAACTGGACATGATGTGGAGTGAAACGATGCAGACATAGACAAGCATCGTGTTTTCTCTCTCAGGTGGAAAAAAGAAAGGTTAACCTCAAACAGAGAAGGGTGAAGACCTGGAGCTGCAAAGGACACCCCAGGAGGCGCTGTGCATGTGCACGAATAGGGGAGGGTGCGTGCTGCGTGATACACGGAATGATCACAGCAAAGCTCACCACTATGTACAATTAATGAGTGTTAATAAAAACATATAAAAGTCATAACATAGTAAAAATGTACTAGCATTTTTACTCCTTCTAAGGTACCCAAACACACAAAGACATTTATAAAGAGAAGAATAAAAAATATCCTTTGAACAAGAATTTCACACACAATGTAATACTTGGTTAAAAATCAAACACCACTAAAAAGTATTAATTATTGAAACCACTATAATTCAGCTTTAAAAAAAAAAGACAGGTATAGAGCTACATTCTCTTAATTCATTGATTAGAGGCATCTGCTCTAATAGTATTTGTAGATAGAGTATCATATATGTACCTTGTACAACAAAGAGCAACTATGAAAGCGATGTGCAATGTATTAATTGTTGAATATGTCCTAATTTGATTTGAAACTATCTCACTGCTATTTGTTCTTCAATAAAATAAAATAAAAAAACAAACACCAAATGCTTGAAATACTAGAAGACTCATAATCAATACCAATATGCTGAAGTGAAATGAAAACCTTGAGAAAGAAATTTCAAACTAGAAATAAATTAGCAGTAAGGCAGGGGCCAGGCAGAGGGCTCAGTGGAATAAGCACTTCCCTGGCAAGTGCAAGGATCTGAGTTCAATCCTCAGTTTTGCCAAAAAAAAAAAAGAAAAGAAATACACTATCAGGGTGCTGACCAGCTGTCAACATCACCTTACCAAACAGACATGCACAATACTCATGACTACTGAAATCCTGCCTTTGTTGCCCACCCGATAGCCAGTGCACGCCTTTGCATTCCACTTCAAAACAGTGCGTGTTGTCTCAATCTGCATTTTTGATCCGCTACCCTTCATTCAACCTGTAATGCTCTGTCTTCTTTGTCCAGGAAAAAGCCCATTCAACTTCAGAAACTCATTTTATGCATATATGCCTTAAAATATGTTCTGTAATCTTCATCTCTTTCCCCCAAACAATATATGAGCCACACAGTACCTGAGACAAGACTCCTAGACCAGCAGTTAATACATTCTATCTAAGTCCATTTGCTTAGAAAATGTGTTTGGTTCCATAAAATAAAGCAGTAGTTTGAGGGCAATTCTTCTGATGTTGTGTCTCTGGCACTTAGAAAAGTTTCTAATATATAGTTAAATATTAATTAAACAGCAGTTACTGTCAATGTTATTGTTATTTTACATAACTGTCCCATGATTGCTGTTCTGTAACTTTATTACAGAATAAGTAATGCTCCAATCAAAAGGAGAAATCCTCTAAAAATAGCTTAAGAAGCCTCTGAGAAAGATGAACCTACTAGGAATAAATGGCTATGGAAGACTCTGCTGGCCCTTTCCTGAGTTATTAATAACTCCTAATTCCCTTATAGTTTACTTTCATACCACTCCAGGCATTTTTGTAAGAACATTTACTTTTTATTTTATAACAATAAAATTAAGAATAATTTAAAAACTCAAGTTAAAATATACAGGATTCTTATCCTAAGTATTACAAGTGAGTTCTTGGTTAGTATGACTTAGAAGATTGAAGATAGGGACCCTCTTCTTGCATCCTATTAAAGGAGCCCTGATCCTAGATATGCTTTTTCATCTCTGGGTGATCGTATCTCACAGTCCCTCTATGTGCCTTCTCTCCACAGCAGAGTTAACTCGAGCTTTAGAGAGTTTCAATTCCAAAGGACTGAATGAGATGCAGAATGGGCACACCATTTTGTCTCAATAAACTAGTTACAAATTATCTTGGTTTTACCCTCTGTAGTCTGTTCTATAGCACATAATATCCAAACAAACAAATGCTCCACTGATACGTGAGATCAAAATATCACTGCACATTTTAATTACTCAAACTATTACATCAAAGAAAAAGCAGAATTTCTTACTTATACAAGACAGGTCTATCCTGTAGGGCTTCCATTGCCTGAGTTAATACAGGAGATACATCACACGACTCTTGTGTCAGTGTTCTACATTCACCTAAAAAATAATTAATATTATAGCATCTGTGAAGATAAAATAAGGTCTTTACCTGCTGTATTTCAGAGGTCGAAATTCATCAGCAAACTTTCTCATGAAAAAAATACTTAGAAAAACAGAGAATATAGCAAACAAAACCTAAATGTTATCAACCAAACTAAAAGTTTAAGCTTAAGTAGTTATAAAACTTTACATGGCCACATGTTATGGGTATGCTCCAGATCTGTAGAATTTTATTACAAGATTACAGTTTGGAGTAAATCAAGCAACCACTCTGTGATATAGTGGGCAAATAGAATAAAATTTGAGATGACATCCTTGGCTTTGGGAAAGTATAATTTAACTACAAATATAACAAATACACTGTATTTGAGTAAATGCTTCCAGCAGGTGGTATCAAGAGATGAGAATTTACTGTGAAATTCTACAGTCACAGAATTACAAGAAGATGTAGAATCTACGATAGAGGACCTTCACCTTGGAAGACTGAAGTAAGATTTGGGCAAAAAGAGACGAGAGACATGAGTAAATGGTAAAAAAATATGAGAGAAAGAGATTAACAGGAAGTAACCTAGTCCAGTTGGGTAATTCAGCCAGTATAGTAGAACTACAGAAATGTAATATACTTATGTCAAGTATATGTATACCCAGTTAACTGGATTTATTTACAACACCTTCCAAAAGTCAGTTGGCAACACACAGTAAAATACCACATGTTCCTATTCCATTATTCCACTCTTGTTCTTTT
This sequence comes from Ctenomys sociabilis, assembly GCA_004027165.1. Taxonomy (NCBI): domain Eukaryota; kingdom Metazoa; phylum Chordata; class Mammalia; order Rodentia; family Ctenomyidae; genus Ctenomys; species Ctenomys sociabilis. The sequence continues at coordinate 32,355 of PVKA01006100.1, read as the reverse complement.
TGAGTGTCTTCTCTGGTTTTAACAGGATATTATTGTGCAAACAGTTCACTGAAACATTTTAAAACAATAGTAAATAGAGCATTTGTGAGTATCAACATAATGACCTCCACAGTAACCCACATTCTGATTCTTGTAACCTGAGCACACATAATGTTCTGACAAAAGGGACTTTGCAGGTCAAACCATAAAATGGGCACATTTTTTTTCAGATCACTCAAGTGCAAAGATAGTCACATAGTCCTGAAATGGAAGACGCTGGCAGAAGTATATGTCAGAGACAGGATAAGAGATAGGAAGAACAGAAGTTCAAAGTGGGAGATGGTTGTGATCTGTCTTGGCTGGTCTTGTGCTAGAAGAGGCCATAGGCCAAAGAATAAGGAAGCTTCTAGAAACTGGGAAAACTTACAATGACAGCTGGCAAGGAAATGAGACCTCAACCCTACAAATGCAAGAATGCACTGTACCAACCAACAGAATGAGTAAGGAGGGAGACTATCCCTTAGGACCGTACACCCCTGAACACAGCCCTAACAACATTGATTTCAGCATGGTGAGAACCTCCATGTTTGACTTACAAAATTCTAGGATAATAAATGTGTGTTACTGTAAGCTGTCAAGTTTGTAGCAATTTGTTACAGTGAAGAGACAACTCACCACTTACAACTTTACAGTCACATAAATAACAAGACATACCAACAAATTTAAGAAAATCCAGGACAAAAACATTTTGTATTCTCATCCGTCATCAAGTATACCACCTGTCTGTAATAAATGCTCATTGATGCAAGCACAAAAAAAGCTCAAATGTAGTTTGCTTTTCTAGTACTATAATCAAAACATATCAAAGGTCAAGAGAAATTTTAAAACTCGAATTATTTGTTTTCACAAAGTTAGAATCACTTACTTTGAGCCCATCGATAAAGTCTTTCATAAGCTGTTTCTTGAAGTAAAGCCATCTGTTCCATGATTTCTAAACTAAAAAAATAAACATTTATTATAGTTTAAACTTCTCGTCACTAGCTATACCTAAGTACTTAACTATTTTTACTGAATTACACAATGATTTGGCTCCTCTATATTTAATTTTACCATGACTTTCCAGTTTTTTTTTTGGCAATTAAATAAATGTCAAATTTTAATTCCATCACTCGCTTATTACTGTTTTAGTGTAAACATGTATATTCCCCTATCCCAAAGAAAAATAAAGATTTCACAAAATGTCACAGAGTGTCAAAAAGAATCTAGACTACCTGCCCAGACGTGGAGATGCACGCCTGCAATCCCAGCACTTGGAAAGCTAAAGGAGGAAGACTGATGCAAATTGAAGCACCTCACAGTGAACTCAAGGCCGGCTTGCGCTACACAATGAGATTTTGTCTCAGAAACAAAAACCAAAAAAGCCCCTGAGAAATTATGTATATAACACAGAGAACAATGCAATTAGCTCAGTAAATAGTTACTCACCCTGCTGTTTGTTGGTTTGTACGTAAAAGTACTTTGACATCATTATGAATCTGTTTTACTCTTCCCAAGGCCTTGAAAAAATCCTTTAAAATTAAAAATATGAGTCGAAAATGTTTATGCTTCCAGGAAAAATTATAGTATTCTCAATTAAAGACCATTACAAAAACAGAATTTCACCTATTTTAGTAGTCTTCCTGTATTGGTCTCAACTTTCTTCAGGTTTTTATAATTGACATAGCATTTAAGATATAATTTAACATATTATGTATCAAATAATATGTTAATTGCCAGGACACAACATTTATAAATATACAAGTTTATGTTCTCCAGCAGGATATGATGTAGTAAGAGACGTGCAAATATAAGGAATGAAGAAGCATATACTATGTAATACATATCTTACGATTTCAGCATGGTATTCTTACCACTGAAGATATATATGTGCTACATACCTGTTTTCGCCTCTCAGCCAAGAGTAGAATGCAAAGTTAAACATATAAAAAACTCTTACTAAACAGACAGGAATTAACTAATTATGAACTGACCACCAGCTTTTTTCTTTACAAAAATGTGTTGGAGCCCTTGTTTCAGATGCTCTATATAAAACCAGTAAGTGATGTTCATAGAGATCTCAGCCCACCTCAAGAACCCTACAGGCCCCAACGAGAAGTCAGCAAGCTGGAAATCAGTGACAGAATGACAACAACAGACTTATAGGCCTCCCCTCAGTTAGAAAACTGAAAGACTCCTTTCTGGGACAGCTATATGTTTTTGGGAAGGGCAAGAAGGGAGTGCGGTAAAGGCAAGAAGGGAGGAAACCTAAGAGGAAGGAAAGAAAATGAGGTGAGAGGCAGAATCATTTGCTCAGCATTTACAAAATTTTATAATCCTATCAGTTTTCAAAGAATGTGATAACCTAAGCATTTATGTAAAGAGATAACTTCCAATTCCAGAAAAGACAGTTATTTTTAAAAAAACACAAAATCAATGTAATGGCACTGTGATGAAAATACAGAACATGGTACAACCGTACTGCAAGGGAAGCAGCAGCAGACACACGCATGTCTTGTTTGTGTCACGGTGGGGAAAGGCGGTAACAGGCCTAACCATCACGTTTCATGTGAGAAATCAGGAGAAAGCAGCTAACACAGGTAGTCACAGTGTATTCTTTTTAATTATAGATTTACAGAACAGAATTTACTGAAGAAGTTAAGCTGGAAACTGATAAAGGTGGGCAGGAATAACAGAAGTCATACACATTTTCTTAATAAGCTGTGTGGTGCTCCAAGTTTAAAAAATACATTCCTAACTTTGAAAAAGTAATTAAATATGCATATTAATCTTCATTTTTAAAAATATTTCAAAAACATTTTTTAGATAGAAAACTAAAGATTTAATGTAACATGCTCTCTCTAATGTCTCTAACTGCTACCCTTAAAGTGATTCTCACAAAGAGAATAAGTACCTCAGTAACGGGTCCTTCCCTTGTACCTCGGAGAAGACTCATTTCATCATTTGTCAGCTGGAACTTGGCTAAGAAGGCATCTGCAACTTGTGCTCTTATTTCTAGTCTTTGACTATCGTGGAAAAAGCAATACAAATCAAACATGTTAGTATCTGCATAGTTGTAAAGCAAATTATAATTGATAACTTTTGTCTTTTTTTTTTTTTTTTTGAGACAGGGTCTCACTGTGCAGTTCAGGCTGGCCTCGAGCTCACTTTGTAGCTCAGGCTGGTCTCGAACTCGCAACAATCCTCCTGTCTCAGCCTCCCGAGTACTGGGATTACAGGCATGTGCCACCACGCCCGGCTATTTGATAACTTTTGAAAATAAAGCTGTGAAAGACTATCAACGTCATTGAAAACCCAATTGTTCTGTCTTAAATGTTGGAAGCTCATCAGTTATATACACAATAAAATTATCACAGGCTCATCAGACATGTACATGACAAAACTAACTGATACTGCTCTACCCAGATATCTGCACAAAGTAAAGAGAATACATCATTATACAAAAGAAGAAATAATTATGTTCACGTTACATCACAAATTTTCAGCCACTTGCAAGTACTTGAATAATTTAACTTATCATTTAAAAGGTCATTTTCTGAGAGAAATATGCTCCTGTTTATTAGTTTCTTCAGTCACTAGTATATCTGAAATTTTTGAAGTTTTCACATGAAATACATACAGTCAACTCTCAGATCGGTTTGTTTTTTATTTTAGCTACAATCAACAACTCAAAGGACTCACAAATAAAAGTCTCTTCTCTACTCTGATATTCCTCACATCTTCTCCTTGATAATAAAAACATTTCAAATTATAGTACCTGACTACATTCTAAGTAGACTAGCAGACAACTAGGAAAAGGCACACTTTATTCTGGGTGCCATCTACAGACATGGAGGAGAGGCAGGGTTACCATTCAAAGGCCAGTCAAGATGTGAACTACAGCCACAGAAACTCACCATCCTTAGTTTCTGTATCTTAGATCTGAAGATGTACAAATGAAATTATAAAAGTATTTCACTACTAGTGTTCACAGTAGCATTCCACAATCCAATAATATTCCAATGGAAACTAACAGAGTAAACAGACTTCACTTGTAGAGATGGCAAAATACCCTTGTCCTCTTCGTACCACTGGGCTAGAAGGTATCTAAATTCACAAAACCACACACTCCTGCTGAACAACACAGAAACTTTCAAAGGAAAAGCCATTGAGTATTCATGTCAAAAAGGAGGTAAATCATCTAAGTATACACAGAGTTAAAGGGCATGGTTTTTTAAATTCTAATTATTATTAAATCCCTACCATTATGTTTAGCAAAATTCTGTATCATTTCTATTTGCTATTTTTACTCTTTAAAAAATAAAAAAAAATACTATTTTTAAATTTTTATTAGCACGTGTGTGGTGCATAATGTTTAATGTTTCTATGCCTTGTGTGGAACTGGCACACACACAGCTAAACTTTCTCATCTCCTTTTTTTCCCCTTCCCACTCTACCTCTTGATCCCCTTCCCATCTGAGAATTTCTATCAGCTGACTTCCCATTACAGTGTATTTGGCTCTTTATCTAAAATTTGGACTTCTCATATGACATTTCAGCTTGTGGGTCTGACTCATTTCACTTAACATATTACTTTTATCTGAAAGTCACCTTCGCGGGTTTTATAATAAGAAAGTTCCAATCATTACCATGTAGGATTTAATTAGAAAATTTCATAAAATTCCTTGAGACTATACAAATAAATCTACAACCTTTATAGAGCTTTTTAAAATCAACCTTTAGAATCAATTTATTAGGGACAAAGAAAAGCCTGACTCTTTAGTTCATAGTTTCATTTTGTCCGAACTAAAACTAGTGCTGCCATCAGTCACTTCATTGGTTCCAAGTGCTACAGCTGACCGGACATAGCAATCAATTCATGAAATATGAAGTGAACCACATACTTAAGTGTACAAGAGACAGTCACAAAATATTTCAACAATGACCATACTGCTAAAACAAGGGTCTGCTTTCTCAAGACAAAAACTTCTAATTAGTAACAAAATGAACTGTAACATACTTTAAAAATCATATTATTCTTTAGTTTGTACTGGTGATTTTTGTTTGTTTTGGTACCAGGGATGGAATTCAGGACCATGTGCTTCCCAGGCAGGCACTTAAGCCACTCAGCTTTCTCCCGGGCCCTCCTTTTTAGTTTTAGCATAGGTATTCTTGTCGGGTAGATAAGCACAACCTTTCTGACAGCAAGTTGCTTCCAGAAGGTTCTTCAGTGTACGTGGTGGAATTTGCGCATTGTAATGGTAGCACTGGGGAAAGTCCCAAAGGAGGCCAGTACAACAGAAGGCAAACAGGATGTAGACCTGGCCCTCACCTCATGCCACCAAGTTTTGTATACATCTAAAAATTACATGAAATAATTAACATAAGCTATTTTACATAAATGATTATAATTTCTAGATATTTGAGGTATATTCAGGCAATTACTATATGATATAAATAACTCATAAGATATATATATGAACATAACAAAGCCATACTATAGGAAATGCAGCTGATTAAAAATATGAGGTAGATGTATATAAATAAATACTGCTTTTGATGACATTTTATAGATACAAAAAGCAAGTTGCAGAAAAAAATTTATGGGAACTCCCATTCTTTTGTTTATTGACACAGGGTCTTATAATATAGTACAGGCTGGCCTTGAACTCATTATGCAGTCTAGGCTGGCCTAAAACTCTTGATGGTCCTATGTGTAATCCCTCCTGAGGGCTGGGATTACAGGCAAAAAATCATGTGCAGCTGCATTTATTTTTTAAAAGTAACTATAAATACACATACACTGGCCATATCCAGTTACATATTGCCTAATAATTTAAACAGACCACTTCCTTCATTTTCATTTGCTAATTCTATTAAATAATTCCTTTGGTGTCCCCCCCACCAAAAAAAAACAAAACAAAAAAACACCTTTATCATATTCATATATTAACTCTACCTTCCAGGCTCTCTGTGAAATAATTTCAAAATAATACAATATGGACATAGGATACAAAGCAAAATTTTTAAAATGTGAGGAAATGTAAATGGCAAAACAATAAAATAAATGAAAATTCACTATTTTGTATGGTATATTAATTGGTATCTTTCATCTACAAAAATGGCAATGGGGCTGGCGAGATAGCTCAGTGGTCTAAAGTACCTGCTTAGACAGGTGCAGGGGACCGTGGTTTGATCTCTGGCACCAACATGATGCACCAGCCCTACCTTCAGGGTGGGCTGAAGCGGCCAAAAAATGGCAATGTTTTTAATGATAATACTTAGTGTATACAATAGCTTAATAAAACAGATATTCTTGTGTGTGTGTACTTTTCTCACATATAAACCCATTCTATGTACAAATTAGTATGACCTTTTTAGCGAGAAATTAGACATGCATTAGAGCACTTAAAAATGTTTATAACATTGTTTTGTTAATTATAATTCTAGTTATTTATCCTAAGCAAATAATGTGAATTTTACATAATGAATTTTAAATATTTACTGAGCCACTATTTTTCAAAATGAGAAAAATATAAATATTCACTAATTTAAGAATGATTAAACAGGGCCAGAGATCCAGATCAGTAGCACAAACACCTGCCTGGCAAGCACAAGATCCTGAATTCAATTCTCACTACCACACACACACACACACACATACACACACGTACACACACACACACACACACACACACAGAATAGTTTAAACATATGTGGGTTCATTTCTGACAAAACGCAATGCTAATATTAAAGACACCATCTTTTAAAATAAAGATCAATAAAATACATGTAAAATATGTGAAAAAGCTAAAATATAACTATAACCTCTTTATACCTGGTTTTAACTTTCTTTAAATTTCATGCAATAGATACATTATGTTAAAAAAAAATTAAGGAAAACATACATTTCTGCACTCAAGAAATACTTTTTAAGTAATTACTCAAAAGAATGATGAGTGAAATGACCCTCTTTTGACATGACTTTTAAGCTTCTGGTTGTCAATTATAACTCCTAAGTAACAGTGTTTGTACAAGATTCTTCTTGATTCTAAAATAGAAAAATTTTCCATTTAAGTTTCTATAATGTATCAAATTGAAAGACATCTTTAAAAAGACTATTTAATAAAGACTCATTAATAAGAAAAATACCATAAGTAGGCTGTTCACATGTCAGCATTCCTAGTCTCAGGCCATAATTTTAAATCCAACAAATAAAACAAATTTTTAAATTGTAGGCATGTGTGTGTGCACCTATGTTCTTCACACTGAGCTGCATGGTCTGCCTGAGACGGTTCAGACTTGCTGGACACTCCTGCCTCAGCTTTCTACAGTAGTACGGTTATAACTGTGCTCCATCCTCCTGGCTACATTTCAAAGATTTAGAATTTAACATTTTAGAAAGTAGGAGATGGAATAATTCTGATATAAAGGTATATTTTAAAAACCAAGCAAATACAAATAAAAAAGCATAAATTATACTATGTAAAAATTAAAAGCAATTATGTAATGAACAATATAAAGTGAAAAGATAACAACAGGATAGGAAAAAATCATCAACATTTGTAAATCATAAATAACATATCTCTAGGGCCAGCCAAATAGCTCAACAGATTAAAGCACCTTTAAGCAGGCACAAGGGTCAGGGATTCAATCCCCAGGCCTGCCATGCCGGCCCTGCCTCTGGGGTATATGATACTGTAATTGAGACTGGGCATAGTGGCACATGACTATCATCCCAGTTCTTGGGAGGCTGTAAACAGGCAGATGACTATGAGTCCGATCTAGTAGTGAGACCTTGAACGCCCTATAGACCCTTCCCTAAAATGCCAAATAAATAAATAAAATAAGCCATCATCTCATATATATATCCAAAAATATATATGAAGAATAAAGAACCAATAAATAAAAAGCTAAAGATCCGCCAAACAGGCAAAAGGTATGAATAGAACTTTGTCTAGAGAAGATATACAAATGTCCAATAAGCCATGAAAAGATGCTCTAAGTCATCAGTCCCTCAGGAAACACCAAAACAACAGTAAAATCACCACATCGCACAGGGAAGTATGTTACTAAATAAAATAGTAAAAATGTTTAGAAATGCAATTATTATATATACTGTTGTTGGAAAGTAAAACTTCAGCCTCTTTGGAATACAGACTGGAAATTCCTTAGTTAAGCACAATTAAATTCAATCCAGCAATTCAACTACTAGGTATATACCTAAGAGATAAACATGTACATCTATACAAAAACTTGCACATAAACAATGCCATTAATAATAGTCAAAAAGTAAAAATAATAAAAATGCTTAACAACTAGCAAACAAAATGTGGTGCATCTATATAAAAACAGAACTTTATTCTGCCATAAAAAGGAATAGAATAACACAGATGAGCTCTGAAAATATCTATGCTAAGTGAAAGAAACTAGACAAGAGAGCCTCACATTATATGAGTACATTTCCATGAGGTCTGGAATAGGCATATCACAGGACAAAAACAGATTCATACTTGGTTCAGGGTGCAGTGACTGCTTATATTCATGACATTTCTTTCTAGGGTGATGAAAATGTATCAAATTTAGACTGTGATAATGGTTGTGCAATCTGTGAATGTACTAAAAACAATGACATACAATTTAAGGCCAGGACATGTCAATATATAAATAACACAACAAAGATTTTTTAAGTAAAAAATACAGCTCTATGTTTTAATATACAATGTCATTTAATACAATTATATAAAATATGGCATTAAAAAGTATAGTCTGTAATAATGTATTTTCTTGCAGCTTGATATTTTTCATTTTTAGTGACTTTGCTATCAGTATAAGCATAGTTCTACTACTCCAACAGATTCTTGATTCATAAAAAATATCATAAGCAATTTCAGTAATAATTACTTAAAATATTAAAATAACTGATTAATACAGTCAATTCAATAAGCTTTTCATGTAAAAAGCTCTGGGAACAAAGACATGCTACCTAGCTAAAATTTACAAAGACCACAATGTCTAGCAAGTGTTTGGGAACTACAGAGCTGAAAGTAAGTGCTACAAGAGCAACATGTTGTGGGAGTACAACAAAGGGATAAGCTCAGAAAATAGCTAGTTAACAACTATAAAGTACAAAGACAAACAAATTTCTATGAACTGAAATATTTTTTCAAAGTAAAACATGTTTCTTTTCAATTTGGAAGCAGATACTTTATTAACTGACCAAATCATAAGAACACCATGGTAGAAACCTTAGTTTATCCTTCTAACAAGCCTGTTGATCTGGTCTTCCTTATTTCCAGCATCACCACTTTCACACAATGGGTGGTCTTTTTCTTCATTCCACCTCACAGAGATGATACCTTGAACAGCCACTGGAAGTTATTTGCCTCTTTGAAGCATTTTCCAACAGTACAGATCTCATGAATCGGATCCTCCATGCAGATGATGCCATATTTACCAAGCGATCAAGCAATCAATGTATTATCTGTTAACACAATTCACTTCTTACTGATTTTGCCATAGCCACCCTTGTATATCAGTTTATACACCAACTTCAGGTTTGGGTGCCCCCATGCAACATACAGCTCCACAATTCTCAGCATGTTAAATGAAGTCTTGTTGGGCTTAACAAAGGTACCATTGAAGACCTAGTGAAGGTGAAGAGGCTGCAACACCATGTGGACGTTTGGGCTCACACCACTGATACCCCTGATCACATGACAAACTCCAGTTTGGGCTCTGCAGGGACATAGAAGCTGTCAGCTTTTCTCACCATTCCAACCATTCAGATCTCAGTTGAGTACATCTGTCTATACTCTTTATGGTAATGCCTGCTTTTCTCATAAAATGAGCTTAATCTTCGCTTTGCAAAGCGTCTTCTGTGTAAACTTCTTTCTCAGGCACTTTATCTTCTACTGCAAAATGTCTTCACTTTTGGTGCAGTAGGAAGCCTTTTTTCTTCTCTTCTACACCCTCCATGGCTCCAGCTGGACAAGAAGTCTTCAAAGTAACACTTTCTTGGAAGCACATTTACATACATACACAGATACACTTATTTTTACACACATGCACACACATACATAGATGCCTGAATTCAAAATTTTGTAAAATATTTTGAAATGTTTGACAGTTGTACACCACATACATATAATAGGACCTTAAAGCACAAATGAGTTCTCAAAAAAACACATTTTGGGAGATGGAATTCCAGGAGAAATGAACAAAAACACAGAAACACAAGCTTATAGATGAATATAGTTAAATTAGGACATGAACAGCACTGCCTACTATAAATGATGTCACAAAAATCAAGCTCTTGTGTATGGAAAGTAATAAAACATGGTTAAATCAGAAATATTTATGTAAAAATTCCAGAAAGCTGGACAAGGTAACTGATACATATAATCCCACCACTTTAAAGGTTGAAGAAATATCAAGGTTTAAGACCAGCCTAGGGAACTTTGTGAGGCACTTTTTTTTTTCTTAATATTAATTCTATATTTAACCTTCTATTTTATTTATTTATTTATTTATTTATTTATTTTTTGGGGGGCAGAACCAGGGATTGAACTCAGGCCCTTGTGCTTGCCAGGAAAGCACTGATTCCACTGAGCCATCTCCCTGGCCTGAGACATTATCTTAAACAAAAGCTAAAAACAGGCTGAAGATGTGACTCGGTGATGCTTTCTGGAATCCAGCACAAGATTAACTGACTGGCTAATCAAAAACTGCATGAAAGCTCCAAACTCAACTGCTCAACCAAAAGTTACTTACAAAATTTTCTTCATAGTATGTGCTGCCTTTCAGCAGGATCACTTCTCACAGAACACAGATAAACTATGCTATTCTTTCCCTCAAATTTTTATTTCTAGTGAAAAGAAACATTTTATATCTAAGCTGGCCCCCCGTGTGTCACCAAGAGTGCCTTCTTTTAAAAAGTCAAGATATTGGTACAAGTGAAAATGGAAGGGCCAGCCAAATAGCTCAGTAGATTAAAGTGCCTGCAAGCAGGTACAGGGGCCAGGGATTTGATCCCCGGGCCTGCAGTGCCAGCCCTGCTCCCGAGGCACACTAAGACAGCAACTGAGACTGGCATGGTGGCGCACGCCTGTAATCCCAGCTCTTGGGAGGCTGTAAACAGACAGATCACTTTGAATCCAATCTAGCAGAGACCCTGAACACCCTGTAGACCCTTCCCTAAAATACAAAAAAGAAAAGTAAGAATGGAAGAAAATAGATCACATACACTTTTGCAATGTATTTTTACATGGACATTAATACAAAATAATTACTTCATATTTGTTGCTAATGTCAAAACCTGGATTAAAGCAGCTTACTACACAATTAAACTAAAGCTACTAAAATCTAACATAGTAAGAAATAAAAGAGAAAGGATAAGAAAGTAAATCTAGAAGAAAGCTCTTGCAATTAAGCATAAAATAGTTGTAAATCTCAGTCAACAAAGCAGATGTAGTAAACAGTTTTTCTGCCTAATGAATTAGGAGTGGGAATGGTCACATTTTTTCTCACATGTCAGACAGAATGCCCTTTATGTTACTGGTCTGACAGACAATAATACATAAATACAGACATATCATGTGTTCCAATAAAACTTTAATCATGAAAGTAGGTGAAAGCTACATTTTGCTTGTTATCACAGTTTGACACCTACATATCTACAGTACAGTAGAGCTACTCCATAATGAGCATTAAGATCCTAGTACAGTGTCTCTGCATTACTGACAAAACACCTAGAACACGCAGAGATTTAAAGACCATTGCCCAGCACAGAGCTAAACACAGGCATGCTACACCACAGCATGCTTCTCCCTCTCTACTCCAAATATATGCGATGCATGGCTTCTCTTTTTACTTTCTTAATGTGTTTTAGTAATATTCAAAAAAACATGATAATAATCTGTACTTATTCATTCTTTCTTCCAGTTTACTTATTTTTATAAATCATAAGAACACAGCTAATTCTTATATCAGATAGGATAAATCATAATAAAAAGATAAAAACTATGAAGAAAATTATTAAAAACCTGAAAGCATTACATTTTTAAAATCAATAATTTTTTTTCTTTCTTTCTTTGTGGAATCGGTGTCCTTACACTTGCCAGGCAAGCGCTTATTCTACTGAGCAATCTTCCCAGCCCCTAAAAGCAATAATTTCTGAACCACACAGTAAATAATGACATACCATCATTTCTATTCCAAAGAGGAAACAAATTCTCAAACTCAGGAGTATTGAATTTAATGCTCTTGAACTACTATTTTTACGTTTAAGTTATGTTTAAGTTAATATTGGAGAGATAATAACTTAAAGCCCTACACCTTGTATCAATTCTGAATCATGTTTTGATTAATGTAGTCTTGACTTGGACTTATAAACAATTTTCCTTCCACTGAAGCACCAATTAATGAAGCGCTAAAGAAGTAAAGAAAACTTACCTTTCAGTTTGAAGTTTAGTGGTTTTTACTATCAAGTCTTGAGTCTGTTCCTTTGCTGCCTAAGATTATAAATAATCCAACATTAGTGCATTCCAATTCCATATTTCAAAACATTAACACCATCATTTACTGCAGTTCAGGCTTATAGCAATGAGCGCACATCCTAAAACTCACAAGTTTAAAAAGGCCCAAGAAACTGAAAGGATGTTTTGTGGCTCATACACCACCTCTACTAAGAGAAACTCCCTCAGTGTTCTCTGCCTATGTAGCGCAAGGCTTTGGAGAAAGAAAAAGGGATCTAGATACTAGTGAAGGAACTTCATAGCTCATTATGCTTTCTTTTAATGACACAAAGACACTGAAAAGAGCAAGTTAAAGATGAGAACTTGACTTCAGCCAAGTTGAGAAACTGAGAGCTCTTGCAAATTAAGTCACTCAAATGCTGGTACACAGTTCAAAGGAACTGCATGAGATTGAGATAAAAAATTGAGCTAGAAGATATAAACAACCTGCAAAGAAGGATGTTGGTGAGAATTAGAGACTGTCCCACCTAAAAGACTATTCCTGACCAAGTTTCATACCAAGCAATGTTCTTTCTCCTAAGTCAAAGCTGAAAAAATTAGGAATGATAACCTGATGAAAAATAATTTTGTTCAAAGATTAAAAACAAAACAAAAAACCATGAAAAAAAAAGTATAGTAATGAGAGTGTCTCCCAAAGAGCTAAACTGGAGAAAATAACAAATACAACAGCAATGAGGGGCATGTAGACATCAAATGAGTAGAAACATATGGTCCCTGCCTTGAAGGGGCATGAGCCAGAATTATGCATCTACTAGGATGCTTGTAAGTGGAAACTATAAACAATGGAACATAAAGCAGACAATGAGTTAGTCTGCTAAAAGGAGAATACCAGAATACCAGAGCAAACATCTGAAGATACTGGACCATTTTCATACTCAAATACTGTTATGGTTTTGTATCTGGATGTCCCTAAAGCCTCATACAGTCAGTCACAGAGCAGACTTTTAGAGTTCATAATGTATCCATGGTCCAATGGATTCACTATGGGTGAGTGCTACGCCCACCCTTGGGCAGAGAGTAGCCTGCATACAAGGGAGAGAAAGAGGCCTATTCTGCCTCTTTTCCCTCCTTTTGCTTTTGTCACCTTCTGCCACTACGAATTGCTGCCATGCTGCTCCTGCTTTGGAACCAGCCAATTACAGGATGAAACCGCTACAAACTGTGAGCTAAGTAAGCCTTAGCTCCCTTATCTTAAGGTGTCAGGTAATTTGTTTCATCCATGAGAAAAAAATAACTAAGACAAACACTACAATAAAGAGACAAGATTCTTCTCAGGTTTTTATAGCTGCCTCCAATCTAGGCATCTGGGCTATGGATTCTTAAGGCCTCATCCTACAGCTCCAGATACTTACTGTCCTTGCCTCCCTTCCCATAAACAGGGCTCAGGTTGTCAGTTAAAATCCTGTCTTATTGCTTTCCAGGGGTCCTGTTAATAACACTGTGTTCCCTGAAATCAGTATGTTCCAAGCAAAGAGTATTTTTAATAGATTTGCACATCAAGAAGTACACAAAATACATTTTGATTTTTCCTGCTTCTTCATTTATAAATTGTGGTGATGACTCCAAAATAACATGTAAGCCACGTATGGTGGTGCTGGCCTATAATCTCAGCAGTTGGCAGGCTGAGGCAGGAGTGTTGCTGTGAGTTTGAGGCCCACACAGGCTACAAAAGTGAGTCTGAGCCAGCCTGAACTGCATAGTGAAACCCTGTCTCAAAAAGACATAATAATTAAATAAATAAAAATTGTAAAAATAATGTATCACTTAATACTTGCAACATTATCCTAAAATAATTTCCAGTTAATTTTTCAGCAATGTTAAGCATATTTTTCATTAAATAATAAATATGCCTCAAGTTTATGTAAGCAAAACCATAGCTAAAGAGATAAACTGTAGCACACATAAAATTACTAAATTTTCAAATGTTATCTCATACTAGTAATTTTAATGCCCCATGTTTAATATATTTTACAAAATGCTAAGTACATTAATATTATAATATCCTCAAATGAGGAGAGAAAATAATTTAAGAAATACTTTTCTTTAAGAGTAAATAAATTTAAAACATTAAACTAAATTGATACTAAATGGCTACTGTTATGATTTCAAGTCGCTAAATTACCAAGTCTGGACTTGAACTTGTGATCTACTTGCCTTAGCTTTCCAGAGTATTGGGGCTACAGGGAGGTGTGTACCACCACATCCGACTTAAGAGTACGATTTTATTTTATTTACTTTTTTTGGGGGGGAACTGGGGATTGAACTCAGGCTTTTGTGCTTGCCAGGGAAACAATCCACTGAGCCATCTCCCCAGCCCAAGAGTACGATTTTAGAAAACATATTAACTTTCAATAACTAGATGATGAGAAAAGGAAATAAAAGGTAAAGAATAGGACAGTTAAAACCAGTCACTAAGCAACTGCAGTACTATCTATAAAAAAAAAACCAAAAAACGGTGATAATAATTAGAAAAATTATGCGATTATTTAACTAGTTTAAAACTGAAGATTTAGGGGCCGGGGAGATGGCTCAGTGCAATAATCGCTTCCCTAACAAGCTCAAGGGCCTGAGTTCAATCCCTGGTTCTGCAAAAAAAAAAAAACCTGAAGATTTAAAAACCGGACTAAAAGACCATATATATGCCCAAAAAAGTGATATATTAGTAACTTTCAAAACGCAGAAAGATCAGAAAAATAAAATTTTAGAGAAACAGGAAATTGACTGGTCCTACAGATAGATCACACAAGTATCCTATGATTAATTTGTACAGCACACAGAGCAATGACACTTCCCATAACCACCTGTCATTGGTGGATCAGAAGAATCTCAGAAATAGAAACTTGGAAGTAAAATGTTAAGGTAGCAGACATCATCACGACTGATTCTTAGGAGAAACCTGTTTTTTATCCCTTTTCCAAAATTACTGAACTTGGTCATATACAGATTCTCCAGAGTCAAGATTAAAGGCTTAGGAATGCTTAAATAAACAGACCCAGGATGATGTATATTTCAGGCTAAGTATGTCACAGAAATAAGTTGGATCTTTATAAACATAGCCTTCGTTTGAACATACTTCCAAGACACTCTGCTGGGGAATTCATTGCTGCTGATCTTCTGGGATGGTACAGAATTGAAATGTTTCTACAAATTCTACACAGCTCAGTATTCAGCTAGACAAAAACACAGAGGCTTCTGGAGCTCACTGGCTTGTATTAATAAACCATCATCCAAAGATACACAAACACTTATAGTTCTTTAAAAACAGCGCAGTATTTGTATTTGTAATCCCAGCACTCAGGAGGCTGAGACAGGAGGATTGTTGTAAGTTTGAGACCAGCCAGCCTGGGGTTTACCAAAGTGAGCAGCCTGAACTGCATAATGAAACCAGGTCTTAAAAAATACAAAAAACTCCCATAATAATTACATTCAAAACTTCCTACAGGCTGTGATATATTAAACATCTACATATTTTACAGACCTACCTAACAACTTTTGGAAATTTACTTTGAACCAGGAACTATAATGAATTACACAGTACCTGTAGGCGGCTTGTCATATCTTGGCAACAACTGCTCATTGCTTGAACATCTTCATTTATGCTTTCAAGCTCCTGAAAAGGAGAAAAATAATCAAACATATTATGTACTAATAAATTTTTCTCTTAGCCAAATCTTTCTTTTAGTTCCACAAATTTTTTTGATCAAGGCCTGTCAATAGATACCATACCAAAAGCTGGAGGAACCAGGAAGAATATTTCATATTAAAAAGGTATAAAAAGGTATAAGCAAACCTTTATAACATTTTTTTCAGGGGTATAAGAAAATAATCAACACTTTAAAATTTTATATATATTTCTTCATACAGAAATTTTAATACTCCAAAGTTACACTATGACCACAAAAACAATATCTACATAAGGAAATAAATATGTTAATTAAATAATTTAACCATTCCACAATTTATGTATACCTTAAAACATTATGTTGTACAGGATAAGTGATAAAACTTACCTGTCAACATTTAAAAAAATAAAAATAACCTAAATCACCCAGATAAGTATGCAACAGTATACAATAATATACATGAGGATAATCAATGCAGAGCTGTCTAAAACAAATGAAAACATAAAATATTTCTAACTATACATTAACAATGATGCATACACATATTTATGAAAAAATTTCTATATATGATAAATAAAAGTATAAGAAAATTATACATAAAGGATCTTCCCACTTTTTAGAAATACACATATTCATGTACAGAAGGACACAGTGAAGGCCACACAACATAATATAGTTAATATTTCTAATTCTGGGTGGTTGGATCCTAAGTATTCTATTTCTGAATTACTTTGTTTTACTATGAATTCACTAGAATTT
Organism: Ctenomys sociabilis; assembly: GCA_004027165.1. NCBI lineage: Eukaryota > Metazoa > Chordata > Mammalia > Rodentia > Ctenomyidae > Ctenomys > Ctenomys sociabilis. The sequence goes on along the minus strand of PVKA01006100.1, from coordinate 15,422 downwards.
TAATTAATAAAAACAAGCAAATCTGAAAATGTAATATATTAACAGTAATTCCTCATTTCATTGAAAATCATCAAATACTACTAGTAGATTATGACAAAAATAAAGTTCTCCTGATAACATTCTCTCTGTGTACTTTCACTTCTAGTTCTCACAGCAGCATGTATTTAGCCTCTAAATTCTAACACTTACATTCCCTTAATACACACAACTTTATTTACTTCTTTTTTTACAAACAGTCATTACATAGTCTAGTTCAGGTCAATTACTACCTCTTATATGGATTAAAACATTGTTTTCCAATGAGTCCCAGGCTATAACTCAGCCCCTTTAAAATCAATCCCCTACTCTTTACTTTGCCAAAACCTTAATATAATACAATCATAACACAGAATTACATTTAGCTATACACTGTTCAGTTCAGTTCAGTTCACTGTTTCACTACATATAAGTATACAAGGAAGAAGTTCTGATGGTAGATAGGGTTCTCCTGCAGTCCCTGTCAACATAAAACCCAGCACTTCTGGGCTGGCCAGATAACTCAGATTAATGTGCCTGCTTAGGAAGACACTGGCACAGGGATTCAATCTCTGGTGTGCCATGCTGGCCCTGACCCCAGGGGCACGCTGAGACAACAATTGAGGGTGGGTTTGGAGACATGCACCTGTAATCCCAGCACTTGGGAGGCTGAAAACGAGAATCACTATGAGTCTGATCTATATAGTGAGACCCTGAAGACCCTGCACTAAATACATTTAAAAAAACAACAACAAAAAACAACAAACCCCAGAGCTTCAAATAGAAACACCATAGTTTTACGAAGGGACAGACTGACTAGAGCAAGAAATATTAAAGCAGTCAAGCAAGGCTAAGACAAACTATGAGGACAAACTGCGGTTTTGAAATTATGACTGCAAATATATGGCATATCCATTTGAACACAGTAAATTAACACCAAACCTATCAGGCTCATTCAGAAACAGTCAGCACTGAGCCAAGCACACAGTAAGCTCTCAATAAATGCTACATACAATAAGTACACAAACCTCCTTCACTTCCTTGAAAATGCTTACAAATTCTTCATTGATAGCCAAGCTTCTGCGTTCAATATCTCCACGTAAATTTCTTCGAGTCCGCAAACTATTTTCAACAAAAAAGGTGGAAAGTGCCTTGAGAGCTTCCAGCATCTCCTATATAATTAGCAAAGGAAGAAAATTACTGGTACTGACCTATGGACAGTTTCCTAATCTCAACCCAAGTATAATAAAGTCATTTTCAAATAATGTTTCCATGAAACAATCCAAAAATGACCTTCAAATTACTGAACAATAAAAGTATTCCTGCAGGTGATAAGGGGGTACGCTCAGCTATACAATGGCCCAGACACAAGGTCATATGAACAGTAAGACTGGAACCAGACTCAGGGAAATCCAAGGGCTCTGCCCACATCCAACTGCTATGATGTCAATAAGGTAACCAACTGGAGACATAATATTGACAACTAATTCTAAAACTTGAGACCTGGATAGAGATGTCAGGCATGGGGTTAGAAAGTCGTCATGGTTTTTGCTATCCACAATAATGAAAGTAAAGCATCCCCAGACTCAAGGCTGGGGTATCCCCAAAGCACTCAAAACTCTCCAGATATAAATTCCTGTACTTACAGTAATGTGTACACTAACACGCCTGACCTTTGATCTTTCTGTTACAATGCTAAATTAAAATACTAGCTGGATAGACAAAAACAGTAAGCTCTTTAAATAATTCAGTTTAATATTTGAGATTGAACATATGTTTATAATTAGAAATACTTATTGTATACACCCTCACCCCCACACACATACAAAGGAGTTTCTTTTGATTAGCCTTAAAATATCCTAGGACTGGATGAATGAACAAAAGTAGTTAATAGTTAAATGACAACTTAGCTCTACTTTGTCCATGCCTTGTCTTCTAGGTAAAAAGGAGATAATGTTATCCACATCAGACTAGTCCTACTAAATGAGATAATAAGTATCAATATTAGATATAAACTGTATAATAAAATCTACATTTGTTAAGAAACAGCAAGTGTTGGGCACTCCATTGAGAATATCTCTTGAATACTGAGTCTCACAACCTAGTTAACAGCAAGATCCTCAATTCCTAAACAGAAACTTAGAGAAGGGACTGCCTCTAAGCATAATGAGCTAATTTGGTGGTAATAGAAAAAACAATGATTGGTGGCCAAGGAACCCTTTCTTCTTCCTTGTCAAAGTGTAAAGTTGCTTTTGTATCTGTTTTACACACACACACACACACAGAGAGACTAGTAAAATTATTTCTGATAGCTTTTCTGTTTCCTACATATTTAACTGTGAAGTCTGGCTTGTATTTTTCTGCAAGCCACGCTAGTGTGACCAGTTTAACCCGGCGACTGGTGGTACAGAGTCCCGCGAGCCACGACCGGAGGTGGACGGTGCAGCCTAGGTTTCACCTAATAGGAATTTGACAGTGCGTGTGGACGCTTTATCTGGTGGAGAAACGCGGGATGCGCCCCCAAATCAGACAGTGCTGGAAACCCGCGCTCCTCCGTGGCCTCGGCACGCCCCGGCCGGGCTGCAGACGCTCCGCCCGCCGGCCGTCCCGCCCCGTCCCGTCCAGGTCCCGAGCACCCCCGCACCGCCCCCGTGCCCGCTTTTCCGTCCCCCCTGAGCCTCCCGGCGTCGCTTGCTTGCCCGGAGCCCCCGCCGACCTCCCGCTGAGACCTCCAAAGCGGAGCGGCCCCGGGCTGCCCGCCCGCCCGCCGGTTACGTTACCTTGTCGTTGTCCAGACGCGTATCCAGGATCTTATGCAGCTTGCGCGACAGCGGGTTGTTAGGCTGCGCCGAGGACCCGCCCGCCCCATTGCTGAGGCCGTTGGCGGCCCCAGAGGCCGGCAGGGCGACCACCTCTCCGCTGCCCTCCGCCATAGCGGCGAACACCAGAGCCCTGGCGGCGGCGCAGCCCACCCAGCTGCGGACGCGATTTACCGGCGGCTACAGACTGCGCACGCGCGGGTGCGGAAGCGCATGCGCGCTGGGGCCGGAAGCGGCTTGGATCGGGCCGCCTTACTACAACCGCACAGTTCAGAAAGCTCAAGAGATCAGGGAGCGATCAACCTGCTTGGATTAGGGAAGAAATTAACAGAGCTAAAAAGTACTTCAGAAGAACTAATTAGATAGGTAAAGTGCACTGACACTTATGACTGGCATACATGTCTATAAAAGTTGTTTCAAATTAAATGTTTTAAAACTAGACTATTTTACCCAACTATTCCCTTATCTATGTATCTTCCTGAAATAGTTAAAAATATCATATTACAGTAACACTTCTGTACCCATGTTTATAGCAAATGAATTCACATATTTCAAGTGGTCTCTATGTCCATCAACAAATGAATAAAGAAAACGTGGCCTTTATAACAATAGACAACTGCTCAGCAAAAAACAAAAATGAGTCACTTGTAGGAAATTGGATGCACTTTGAGACCTTAATATTAAGTAAAAAAAATCACACACACACATTTAAGTGTTACAGGGCTTCTCTTATACGAGAAACTCAGACTACAAATGAAGAGCAAAATGAAAGCTACTTACCAGGTCATTGGAAGCTGGTTCTCAGAGAGGAAGCGGATAAAGAGCTGGAAGAAGAGAAAGAGGAGAGGGATAAGGACTAGAAAAAGGAACCGGGATGTACTATGTTTATGTACACATTTCCCAAAGGTGTACAAATATTACGTACTGAAAACCTACACCAACAAAAGGTAGGGGGCAGGCAGAGAAGGGATGAGTGGAGAGGGAGGGGAGGGCCCTGGGATCCAAGGAGGTATTAAAATAGGAAACTTGATGGATGAAGGAATGGAAACAGTTCGTACTACACACAGGTACTAATGAAGTAAAATTTAAAATTAAAACTGTTATGATTATGGTGGCACAGCTCTAAGAATATCTTAAAGTACTAAACAGATGAATTGTATAGTATGTGAATATCTCAAGTCATATTTAAAAAAATGAGGGTTTAAGGTATAAAACACACAAAACTTTTATATTAGATTCTATAAATTGTAATGAAATATAATTTATAGGACATAATATTTTCCTGTTTTAATTGTAAAATACAATAGCTTTTAGTTTATTAAAGAATTTGGCATCATCCTGTAATCAAACATTAAGATATTTTCATAATTTCAAGACATAAAAAAAACTGTGGGGCTGGGGAAGTAGCTCAGCTGTCTAAGGGCCTGCCAGGCAAGCACAGGGACCCAGATTGGATCCTGGTATTGCATGCTGTGCTTTGCCAGGCAGCAAGCCAGCCACTGAAAGTGGGCGTGGTGGTGTACTCCTGCAATCCCAGTACCGGGGAGGCTGATACAGGAGGGTCACTATGAATCTAAGCTGTGTAGCGAGACCCTGTACCAAATAAATAAAGCAATAAAAAATTGAAAATAAGCGGAACTCAATAGCATTTCTCCGTACTATCCATTTTCTGTTTCCTAGGAAACCACAAGTCTGTGTTCTGTTCCTATATATTTGCTTATTTTTGACCTTTCATTTAAATGGACTCATACAGTATGTGACCTTTTATGTCTGGGTCCTTTTAATTAGCAGAATATAGTATTTTATTCCTGAATTAATCAGATTTCCCTCATGAAAATACCTCACAAAATCAACTTAATAAAAAAATTTATTTGGGCTCACAAATTCAGAAGTTGCACAATGGTTAGGGGCTTCAACATGTGGGTGACATTTCAGACCTAAGGAACAAATTTCCTGTTATTGTCAAATAACAGTCCATTATACAGATCTGTCATATTTAATTTACTCATTTTTCAATACATGGATATTTGTATCATTGTATTATTACAAAGGTAATTTCTGCCTTTTGTCCTTTATGGACATTTGGTCAGTATGAATATTAGTGTGAGAGATTATGCATGGACGCACCATGCTCTTTTAAGGAAAATAACCAGAAGTAGCTTTCTGAAACATGTGAGTACTGTGTATTTCACATTGGAGGAACTGCTAAACTATTTTCCAAAATGACTTCCATTTTATATTTCTATAAGCACTATATGAGAATCTCAATTTTTTCAAATTATTCTTAACAGTTTATATGGTCTCGGTTACTTTTACATCACTGTGTGTGGCAGATATCTAACTGGTGGTCAGCTTCTTACACTTAGCTGAATTGAACTGGTGTGGTGCTAGGTGTGGGAGGTCCAACCAAAGGGTGTTGCCAGCAGCATAAATGGCACAATTGGAGAAGCTGCCAGAACATTGTTATGGTAGCTGTTTGAAGAAGCTGTTGGAGCTGTTGGAAGCTGCTAGTTATCTTGGGCTGTTCTGTTGGAGGACCTTGTCATGCTGGCTTTCCCAGTGAACTTTGGAGGAGCTCTGGTCCTCATCTTGAGCATTGTTGTCTGGTTCTGGAGGGGAAGAAGGTGCGATGCTCAGCCTCATGAAGAAGCTTGTCGCATTGGCTTCCCTGAAGGGAACTTGGCTTTCCTCATCACTGGAGGAGCTCAGGACCTCACTGTTGCTGAGGATGGCTGCGGTACTTTTGGGGGAGCTCTGGTGCTTACTTTGAGCATTGCTTTCTAGCTCCAGTTCATATCCCCCAGCCTGCTAGCACAGATCATTCATCCTGCTGGCATAGGCTTTCTAGCTTCAGTCACTGATCCTTGGGCCTTTCCAGCACAGATCCATGAAACAGGCCTGCATAAGACTTTGCTGTGGGCTCTAGGCCTCCAGTGGGACTTGTAGGAGGAATTCATCTGGACTCATGCAGGATATTAGGATCCAGGCCTCAGCTGGAGTCTTTAGTGTTTCTGTGTGTGGATAGATTTCCTGCATTTGTTGTATATTATTGTTGGGTGATGCATTATAAAATACAACTATGAAATATGTCCTTGGAAAAACCCCAAACCACAACACTGTGACAAAATACATTATGCTCACAAGTTAAAGAAGGAAACATTTACTTTCACTCACAATTTGTGGAGGTTTAAATCCATATCCCCAAGGCAGGGCAGAGGAGAAACAGTTTATGGCATGCCAGGCAAGAACTGGCAAGACTTCCTTATTCTTTCTTTTTATTTCACCAAGCTACAAGCCTATTGACTGATGTCAACTACACTCAGTATGTGTTTTCCTTCAACAATAAGCTCTTTGTTAGCAGTTCCTCCAATGTGAACCATACTAAACCAATCAGTGAATCAACCCAGTGTCACACACCCATGACCTAGTATCACAAATACATAATCCAGACACTCTGAAGATCCTCACCTATGAGTGGATGAAGCTTTGTGGAGACATCTAGATATAAAGCCACCAGTCTCTTTATTAGTTATTCTATTTATTATAAAGTGATATTTCACCTTGATTTTGATTTATATTACTTAATGACAAATGATAATGAGTTGCAATAATTCTTTATATGATCTGACCTTGGGAGGTAGGACAAAGACTTTTCCAAGTAGTAAATTATGTAAATTAGGAGACTGTCTTATCTCTAGGTTGACATTCCATGTCTTTGGATGAGGTCTTATCTTGTCCTTTGAGGCATTGTGGCCTCCCAGGCCCCTACAGGTCTCAGCTGGAACCAGGGATTCATAGCAGTTTACTTACTATGAAGCTGTTGCCCATCTCCAGTCAAGGGCCTAGGCCTGGGACAGACTCATAAGTAAACACAGAAAGCCAATTAATTAATTTAAAACTCTTCTCAAAGTTGCTTTGTAGTGGTCTCCTTCAGTTATTTCTGACTCCTGGGAGACACAAATTGTTCCACTCATACTGATGATCTTAGACACAGAAGGCCTACATGGTACAGCTTACAGTACTGTCCCTGGAGCCTCCAAGTAGCTTGAAATTTTGCCATCTTCTAAAAAATTCTCTAGTGTCTATACTATTTGTGTTAATTTCTCTTGATTTAAGTCCTAGGAAAGAGTATTCTCAATGACAGAGTTTAGGTAATAGATTTGTATTACTATTCCACTGTCAAGTTCAAATGTGTCAGTATAAGAAACTGAGGAAATAGAAAAGTACACAATACTAAAGGAGAATTTACATACTGTGCAAGCTCTGTTCAAACATAAAAAAGAATGATTATATAAATAGGTAGACAGATAAATAGATAGACAGATAGATAGATAGATAGATAGATAGATAGATAGATAGACAGTCACAGGTTCACTACATCTTATCCATTAGCTAAGAAGAATTAATACATTCTCTCCCTATGCTAAAAGAGTATTTTTGCATTACATAATGTAATTCACTACAAAGAACAACTCACCTATGCCACAGAGAACAAGCCAAAGTCTAATCTGTTTTTCTAGCAAATTCAAAGCCAAATTTGTCTTCAGTTGATTTGTACCCTTTCCTTGATATTATGTACCTATAGACTAAAAAGTAAAGTGACAAGTAACCATCAATCCAAAAAATCCATGTGTGAAATTATGATAGTTTTTAAGATATTCATAAGAAAATGGGTGGTAGTAACTGGGGAGATGGCTCAGTGGAATAAGTGCTTCCCTGGCAAGCGCAAGGGCATGAGTTCAATCCCTGGTTCTGAAAAAAAAAAAAAAAAAAAAAAAAAAAAAAATTATATTAAAAAGAAAATCAAACAAATTCTAGTATGACTGTAGTTTAAATGAAAAGAAAACCCTAGTTATTCCTCTCTGAGGGAAAGAGTCTCATTATTCCATGCTGTTAGTCCACCAGTGACTCAAGCTTAGCTGCAACTGGCAAGTTGGAGTGGCAGCCAAGTGAAAAGAGAGGTGATTGTTGATTCTATGTTCTTATTAATATTTTAGTTTGTGCATAGACCCAACTGAACAGAGTTGTGGGTGGCTGGGGAGAAGGATGAATGATATCCACAGAGTTGACCACTGTTTATCTGGTTATTAAGAACAACGCATGGAGTTCTTTGGTTTATATACATTCATGACTCAAAAACCGTTGTAGCTTGAACCCCAAGGGATACAGCCACATACAGTATTTCTTTTCTAAGTCTTCTTGTCCATCAATCCTTCAACTCTGTTTCAAACAGGTCCTTCAACTGATCCATTTCCCTACTTATGAACTGCTGTAGGTTTTTAGCTCAGCACTTAACGCTGAAGCAAATTGAGCAGTACAATTGCCACATGAAGATTTCCTTTTACACTGTACTTCAGGGATACACACAAGTCAGATTCACATGAACAGCAGATCACTCTTATGTGCTACCAGAATTTAGACACTTGTAAACTAACTTCAAATATTCTCTTTTCTATGCAGTTAACCATAGAGAATTTTCCACAAAGCCAGTGCTGGGATGATGTAGGGCTAATTGTAGAGTCAAAACAGACCTTGGTGGATGCTCCATTTATTTTGATTCTGTGCACTTTTGGATATTCCTATAAGTTGAATCATTTATTCTAACATTAGCCATGCTACCCACAGCAGTAATCAAATACACCCTACCTCTGGCATTTAAGTTAGGCCACTTAGATTCTACTCACAATGATTTTAGGGTCTCATTTGAAATTAAGACCATTTCAACTGTAGTATCTCCTATCAATGTTCTGGACCTATGACAAGGAACCACTGCTGGGATTCTCAAAGATGCTCCTCACACCAGTCTAAGTTTTGATTCTTTACAGAAGAAGGTTTCTGGACCCTCCTTAAAAGAAAACATTAGGAAGTGTTAAATGTATGTGTGAGAGAATAAAAAGTATTTTAAAGTCTCTATTTCATTTAGGTTTCTAAATCTTTCTATATATTAAACTGAGGATTTTTTAGCATCTCACCTTTACCACAAGCCACAATGGAGTCCAGGTTTAAACCAATGAATTGAATAGTCAGAATCTCTTCCAGCTCTCTGGGGCAGCATGTATTTCCTTGAAGATTAGTTACTAAGGGAAAAAACCAAAGACTAAAAACTGGAGCAACAAATTTAGAAAACAGGGAAAGGAGAGGGAAGTCAGGCTGCCAGAAGTAGAGCTCAGAATGATTCCCAAGAACTGATTTATTAAGGCCATCATTGGCTTCAAAACTGAACTTTATGCACTTCAACCAATTTTGTATGTTTTGTCTACCATTGTCCCCACCATACTGCTCCTCCTAGAAAGAAAGGCTATGACACAGACATTACCTCTAGGAGCAATTCCACACAATGCCATTCCTCTGTGTCTTGGGACTGTATGTGTGTATTTGTTTGTCTGACTAGTTGAAAGTAAAGCAAGTCTAGTTTATAAAAAAAGATGAAAAAGGGGGATGAACTTCATCTTTTACTTTTGAACTAAATGTCTCTGAAGAGAACTTTGTAGCTTTTTATGCTAGTTACATCTTTTAGGGGTATATTTTTCTCATGGTGATTGAACTTTTCTTTAATTAAGGTTCCATTATCCCTTTCTTTGTATCCCCTATTATTTGATTTCACTGTTTTGTCTTTACATTTTAGGAATTAAAGCTTCTCAAATAGAAATATGTGCTGATTCCTTTCTTTTCATTGATATCAGTTTTTTAGATCTTTTATTTATTTGGAACAAAGTCTCACTATGCAGCTTGGACTCATAGTGATTGTCCTTCTCAGCCTTCCCAGTGCTTGGATTATACAGGTGTACACCTGATTTTGGTGGCCATCATGGCATGTAGTACTGGGGATTGAACCTGGGTCTTTGTGCTTGCCAGGCAGGTGCTTAGACCACTGAGCCATCTTCCTGCTATGTCATCAATTTTGAAAGCTACTTCCAGTTTCCCATTGTCTGCAGTTGTTTTAATACTTTCATTTATCCTTGAAATACTCAGAATTTGAATTTAGTGATGAAAACCTTAGCAGTCATGGACACATGGTTTAAAACTTTTTAGCAATAGATTTCCTTCTTCAGATGAAATCTGCATAAAGAGACTGATCTGATAGGCAGGGGTGCAGCTTCAGCACTCTCTGCACCAATACATCCATCTTATTGTTTGTACAGTTGCACTCAACTGCCTGTATCTGTCAGGGGCCTGGAGCTGCAATCTAACAGAGAGGGTCTTAGGAGGCTAGGAAAGTGGTTAAAAGGAAGGTTAATGACTCTGTGGCAAACCAATCAGCACACTGAGCTCTCAGCTGTGCAAACCATTTGACAGTTCTTAGGGCACTACTATACTATTTTTTTTTTTCTGTTTGTGTTCAGCATTTGAAGTCTGAAGCAAGTCTCCTTCAGACACACTCCCATCCATTGCTCTGGACACCATGACTTACAATCCCAACTTGAGAAATTATAGCAGTGGAGAGGTAACTTTAGTCAGTGTAATAACTATGAATTGGCCATCTAGGAGACAGATAAGATAACCAACTGTGCAAGAAAGAAGGATGACCCATGTAGTAGAGAAATGTGCCCCAACCCCAGCCTAGTAGCATGGAAGGAACTACAGTGCAATCTGCAATTCATTTCAGCAGAGACAGAGACTGATAGCAGTCAGATGGGGTGGTGGATGGGAGGCAGGTTAGGAATAAGATGCCATGTATTCAGTGAAGGAATTACAGTAAAAGTTGTGTCAGATGTTGCAGTAGAAATGTCAAGAGTTATCTACCAAAAAAAGAAAAAAAGAATAGGATAATTATATGAACAGGCACACTATAGTAACACACACCTCAAGACAAGTTGTTTCTAGAAATCACTATGAGGGTCCACGTCCCTATCCACAATCCCTAGCTACAGCCTGAAATTTTCTTTTGCTTTAAAGAGAATAAAACTTTTAAAACAATACAGAATTTTCAAAAGGTGACAGGAAATCAACAATGGTTGTTATATTGCATATTGTTATCTTCAAAGTAGTAGTTCAGTTTATCAAAGATAGGCATGAAAAACTGATCAAAATAGTAAGCATTTACTTTTCCTTTCAATAAATCAACAGAAACTAGCAGCTCTTTGTGTGTGTTTGTGTGTGTATGCACAGTGCAAGGAAACAAGTATATTTTCCCCTCCCTTTTATCTTTCATTTCTCCTTTCCCTAACCCAGTTGCCCTTTTCTTCTGAGCAGTGTCTTTCCCTTTCATAATACATATTATGTCCTTTGGATTTTATTTACTACTTAAGTTTCTTATACAAGGGAGACATGATGTTTACACATACAGACCTGATTTATTTCACTTTTTTGAATTCACAATTTTATTTTGAAAAGAATTTTTCATTATAATTTCAAAAGATGCAGTATTTGATGAGTTTTCTTTCATTTTTGTCATATGGGGGATCAAACTAAGGGTTTGGAGCATACTAGGCAAGTTCTGCGAAGCTGAGCTCATCTTTAGCCTCTTGATAAATTTTAAGAGTATGTTAGTCCTTATTATCAGGGAATGTTCTCCCAGATCTTAGTAGATGTCTGTAACAAATCCTTCATATAGTATTTTCTTCTCCACTTACATACCTAGGATAAATTTTAACTCATAAGATACACACAATAAGAAATAAATGACCATAACTAATAAATTAGAACAATAACAATATACTATAGTAAATCTTAGACATTGTTTATTCCTCAAATTTTTCATTGAATCTTTGAACTGTGGCTGACCACAGGTAACTGAAACTTTAGAAAGTGAAACCAGAGATAAACAGAGAATAGAGAATACTGCATTTATAAATTTAATCTGAATCATTAAACCTTCAGTGTTAGGATATAAGGACAGTGTTAGCACTTAAGACAATTTTTGTGTTGGATGTGTAATTCTACTTCTTTAATTGTTTGAAATACATTATAATGCCAGGTATATGAAGTAATTATTTGAAGTTGAAATTTTTTAGGTAATTATATCAATGTCATCTACAAAGACTTGAACATTTAGGAGAACATGTAATTTGAGTGAATTTAATATAAAATGTTCAAAATAATTCATAAACTGAAATTTTATGTAAATATCTGGGTGGATTAACTATCCAAAATTTAGAAACTGATTGAATACAAATTCACCTCACCAGCTATGTTAGTGGGTTTACTTGATATATAAGTTTAACTTAAAGCCCAAGTTTAAAATTTTAATATGGACTGCTAATGAAAGTGAATACAGATATAAGGATCCCCCTTTTTAGACAAAAAATGTCTTTTTTTGTACTTTAGGGAAGGGTCTACAGGGTGTTCAAGGTCTCACTACTAGATCAGACTTGTAGTGATCCACCTCTTTACAGCCTCCCAAGAGCTGGGACTACAGGCATGTGCTACCACGCCCAGTCTCCATTGCAGTCTCAGCGTGCCCCGGAGGCAAGGCCAGCACAACAGGGTAGGGAAATCAAACCCCTGGCCCTGCACCTCCTTGCAGGAGCTTTAATCCACTGAACTATTTGGCTGGCCCTAACAAGTGTCTTTTGACAGATAAAACTTCATATAGATTTTGATATACTGTCATTAAAATAAGGGAGAATAATGCTTGACAACCAAAAAGCTACAAGGGTCTGCTGCACTATCACTGAGTGGAACCACGGGCCCCACAGACCTGTGAATCCATTTGAAAATGATTGTCTAGGTGCTCCAATCTTGGACTGAGAAATCTTGTTTCAATTTCAGTGTTGTCACTGTATGAGATCAGATACCTCAATTTGTGACTCTGGGGTACAATGCTACAATGATACCTAAATTATAACATAAGGATAGTTTGATAAAATAATATATATGCAAGCTGAATTATCTAATTTATAAAATAACACGCTACTGCCACATTTATCTGAGCAGTATTACACCACCATATTATATAGTGGAACTATATCATTTCTGCCCAAGTCTTGTATAATAATTCCACACTTCCTCTCATATTTCCTATTCCTTTTCAGTTTTAGGTTTCATCTGAAACATACATATTATGCATGCACATGAATACATGTTAATATCAAGGATTATTATTTATGTTCTGCCTGGAATTCTGGCTAGGTCCTCTTTCCTTGTAATGATGCCTCTGTTCTCTAAAGGATACCTGTTCTGGGAACTCTCATATTTTATTCTTATGGTCCCAATTTTCAGGGTTGCCAGCTGACACCTTTTATTAGTTCAACCATATTTAATTCTTGGATAGGTTATCTCCAATTTAAATATCAACAGTATTTTTTTTTTTTAACTGGGGATTGAACTTGGGACCTTGCACTTGCCAGGCAGGTACTTATGCCACTGAGCTATATCTATGGCTCTTATCCACAGTATTTTAAAAGATCAGCTTCTCTACTGCAGTTTTTGTATCACTATTCCCTCTTCCATCTTGCTGGCATCCTTAGCAATGTTGCTTACTATTGACTTTTTTTTTTTTCAGAAATACTTGTTTCCTTGGACTGTTTAGGACTATGTAACTTGCCTGACAGAGAACATTTGATTTCTGTTGGATTCTTTTATTCCTGAAGTTTCCTACAAATCAAGTTTACATGCTGTGCTCTGGCCATCCTGCCCCTGCATGGAACATGTTTCCCTTTCTTTTCCTGTGAGTAGCACTTACTGTTTCTTTCAAACTGCGGAGGAACCTCATCACCCAAATACATTTATAGTTGGGTCAGATCTCCCTTCACAATATTTCAGATCCTTGAGGTGATACTTTCGCTGTAAAATTATTTATATGCTCTTTATTGCTTCCACTAGGTTGTGAGGTGCTTGAGGTTATAAACCATTTTAGCTTTGAATTCTTAGTAAACTAGTGCAGTTTCTGAAATTTAATTGGTGCTATCATCTGTATATGTCAATGCCCCAAAACTCCTAAGTGGAAATTTTGAACTTAACCTTACAGGCAATGGCATTAGCAAGTCGTGTCTTTGATGGGTGTTGTGGCTTAGATCTGGAATGTCCCCCAAATATCCACCTGTTAAAGCCTTTGACCCCAGTGTGGCGTTATTGGGAAATGCTGGAACCTTTAGGAAATAAGACTTAGGGAGAGACCTTCAAGTCACTGAATGCATATTCCCAGAGGGGATAAAAAGATTTATTATTTTCTTTCTTTTGTTTTCTGGCCGTGGGATGCTAATTTTTCTCTGCCATGTGATCATGCCACGATGCACCACTACACACCAAGAGCAAGGGCACTAATCAGTCACAGACTGAACCCTCCAAAGCTGTGAGGCAAAATAGCAGCTTCTCTTTTTAGAAGGTATTTCCAAAAACAATGAGATTCTACTGTTTGGATTTAAAAGAGATACCCAAGATCCATGTATTAAAGATGTAGTGCCAAATCTGTAGGATCACTGTAAGGTTATGTAGTTCTTAGGAGGTGGGGTCTAGTGGGCTATTGCAGGTCACTAGGTGGATGCTATCTGAGAAGGGATTGCGGAAAACTAGCCATTCCTCTTTGGGTTCCTTTTGTTCAATACCATAAAGTGAACAGGTTAGTCTACCATACATCCCCATCAAAACGTACAGCTTTGGCTGATATCCAAAGCTAACTGATAATGAGGGGAAACCCCTAAAACTGTCAGCTAAAATAGACCTTTTCTTTTCATAAGTCAACTTAGATACTAAGTTGACTAATACAGAAGGTATTTGTTATGATAACAGGAAGCTCAGTAACATGGAAATCAGGGCATGAAGATGGAGTCCTCATGATTAAGGATTAGCACCTTATGAAACAGGCCACAGAGAATTCGATAGTGTCACCATAAGGGCACATGAGAAAGCACCATCCATGAGGAATTCAACAACCATCCTGGGCCCTGAATCTGTAGTCCTTGATCTTGCACTCCCCAGCCTCCAAAACTATGAGAGATCCATATTTGCTGTTTATGTTACACAGCTGGTGATGTTTTATTATAACACCATGAACAGACTTAGGAAGAAGAAGTTTAGTAGGAATTTGTTAAATATGAATAGATTAACCGCATCCATGACCTTAGCTTTAAAAATGGTACATTCTGAACTGAAGTGAAAACACAGCATTTCCATTTCCAAGCACAGAAACCCTTCAAGCAGTTTCTCAGAGGAGCAACAATTATATTTCATCCATCTCATTTCTTCCTTTGCTTTCTTATGACTTGTACTTTAACTGTCCCCCACAGTCTCCTGTGTTGAAGGGTTGGTCCCCAACTGGTGATGCCATTCTGAGCTGTTATGACCTTTAAAATGTGGGTTCTAGTGGAAGGAAATTAAGTTATTGGGGTGTATTCTTACAACACATGTTAGATGTCTGTCCGTCTGCCTTCCCCTCTCCATCTCTCTCTCTGCTTGCCAGCTGCCATAAAGTGTGCAGGTTTCTGCTGCTCGGTGCTTCTCGCTGTAGCCCAAAGCAATCCTCAGGCAATCATAGACTGAAATCTCTGACAACAGGGGCCAAAACAAAATTTTCCTAGCTTTAATTGTATCTTCTTGGGAATTTGTCACAGTAAAAGTAAACCAACTAACACACCTGGTAATGAATCATTTGTGTATCCCTTGCAGGTCCTGTTTCCACATTATCTACTCTCTCTCTCTCTCTCTCTG